>OZ020531.1:2700464-2965991 GCA_963971445.1 Ornithomya chloropus
GGATCCCTGGCTTAAGCCAGGTTTCAGTGAAGGCAACAATGTGGTAGTCACAGTTAAGAGTGTTAAGGAGTAAAGTTGACAATTTAGTATTCAACCCACGCACGTTTTGGTACAGAAAAGACAGGACACTGTTCAGTTTTTTGGAACATTATCAACCGGATTGGAAATAAGTGACACCACAGCTCTTTTACGTGGAACAAAGTCCTTAATGAAAATCCCTTCAGGCCAAAAAACTTTATTCGAAACCAGATTATAAAGATTAGCCGGTAATTGCATTTTGAAAGACGAAATGTCACGCTGTTGGGGGACACTAAATTTAAATATGCCAATATTAGCTGTATCCACATTAGAAATTTTAGACTTGATATACTCCATAATCATGTCAACCGTTGTATCAGCAGCAAGACGAGAGATAAAAATTGCCTTGCGGGCAGGTACAACAGTTAAAACATTTTTAGGAGGAACAGACTTCACTGACTCACACACATTGTTACAATCAAATGTACTAGCTGGAGTAGCGGGCGTACAACGTGGTTCCGTTAAAGGAACATTCTGTACATTGCCAACATTCGATACCTCCGCATTGTATACAGCATCCGTAGAATTACCGTTGGAATCTACATCAACGTTAATTTGGGGAAAATCCTTAACAGCCTTAGACAAAGCATTAGAAGTAGAGGGTAAGTTGTCATCAATAACAATAGTTGGAATCGCAAGAGGACCAGACGTGGTATCCGAATTTAAAGACGACATAGATGTCGTACGATACGGTACATCACATATGTTTGGGGCTAATGAATCCTTATGCGCATCAACTTGTTTCACAAATTTACCACGATCCTGAAAAGAACCATCCAAATATTTACAAGACGCAAACAGATCTTGATAGAAGTCAAATTTAGCAGTTAGCTTAGCTAAATCGCTACATAACTCCCTAAAGCCAGCTTGAGTCTGATTAAACAATTTGTGAAAATCGACATCCTTCTGCCGGCAACTCGGACAAGACCATCGCAACCCTTTCGCGCGATTGATAATGTGATCAAATTGTCTACCTGTGAACCCAGCACACTTTAAGTGAGCAGCTGATTCACATAGCCAACAGAAAAGAAATCGTTCCGGGGAGGAATTAATATTTTTCTCCTTTGGACTATTCATTCTTTTGCATTTGGAATAACAGCATTCCATCTTGGCAAATTATACACAAATAGAGAAAAGTACAAAAGAATAAAAGATCACTTACTATAAAAACCACCGTCACGGCAACAACAATTACCTAGAAATAACTGCACCAAAATGTACACCAAATACGAGACAAATAACCAGTTATTCACTAAGTGAAACAAAAGAAATTATCAATTTGTAATTATTAACACAAAATTGAATAAAAAAATTTAATATAAATATAATTTATTCACTTGATATCGCAATTTTTTGCACGAGCGAGAATAATATTACAGCTTCAAAACAGAGATGCCAGATTATGGTAGATTTGTGAAACAAGTTGATATGCATAAGGATGCATTAGCCCCAAACATATGTGATGTACCGTATCGTACGACATCTATGTCGTCTTTAAATTCGGATACCACGTCTGGTCCTCTTGCGATTCCAACTATTGTTATTGATGACAACTTACCCTCTACTTCTAATGCTTTGTCTAAGGCTGTTAAGGATTTTCCCCAAATTAACGTTGATGTAGATTCCAACGGTAATTCTACGGATGCTGTATACAATGCGGAGGTATCGAATGTTGGTAATGTACAGAATGTTCCTTTAACGGAACCACGTTGTACGCCCGCTACTCCAGCTAGTACATTTGATTGCAACAATGTGTGTGAGTCAGTGAAGTCTGTTCCTCCTAAAAATGTTTTAACTGTTGTACCTGCCCGCAAGGCAATTTTTATCTCTCGTCTTGCTGCTGATACAACGGTTGACATGATTATGGAGTACATCAAGTCTAAAATTTCTAATGTGGAGACAGCTAATATTGGCATCTTTAAATTTAGTGTCCCCCAACAGCGTGACATTTCGTCTTTCAAAATGCAATTACCGGCTAATCTTTATAATTTGGTTTCGAATAAAGTTTTTTGGCCTGAAGGGATTTTCATTAAGGACTTTGTTCCACGTAAAAGAGCTGTGGTGTCACTTATTTCCAATCCGGTTGATAATGTTCCAAAAAACTGAACAGTGTCCTGTCTTTTCTGTACCAAAACGTGCGTGGGTTGAATACTAAATTGTCAACTTTACTCCTTAACACTCTTAACTGTGATTACCACATTGTTGCCTTCACTGAAACCTGGCTTAAGCCAGGGATCCATGATTCTGAAATCTTTTGCACTAGATATCAGGTTTACAGGGAGGATAGGATTGGAAAAGTGGGCGGTGGTGTACTCATTGCTATTTCTAATTCCTTCTCTTCTCGTAAACTTGATTTTTCTATTCCTCTTGATATTGAATTTATTTGTGTTCAATTACGAGTCGGTAGTATTTTTGTTTATATTACTTGCTCATACGTTCCACCGTCATCTAATATCGATATCTATTTAAAGCACTTTACCTTCATCTCTGACGTGTGTTCTCGGTTAAGACCGAATGATTTAATCCTTGTATTGGGTGATTTCAACTTACCTGATGTAACGTGGACTTTTGATATGGAGTGTGGGTATTTTTCACCCATTAGCTATCCCTCATATTATGAAGATATCTTTGAGTCAATTTTTGATCTCAGCTTAATGCAATTAAATCAGGTATCAAATGTTAATGGTCGGCTATTAGACTTGGTCTTTTCTAATACAAATAATCTAACTATTTTACGGGCATCTCCTCTTGTTACACCTGAAGATACCCATCATCCTTCTATTTCTATTTTGCTAAATGTATCTATTGGTGAGATTAATAACAATAATAGTTCAACCAATACTCGTTATCTCTTTCATAAAACTGATTACAAAGCGTTATCTGACTGTTTGTCTAATGTGGTCTGGGATTTGAATTATAAGAACATTGATAATTGTCTGTCCGTTATATATGAAAAACTTTTTTTTGCTATTTCCCTAAGTGTACCAGTAGGATTAAGTCATGGGGCACAAGGTTGCCC
Organism: Ornithomya chloropus; assembly: GCA_963971445.1. Taxonomy (NCBI): domain Eukaryota; kingdom Metazoa; phylum Arthropoda; class Insecta; order Diptera; family Hippoboscidae; genus Ornithomya; species Ornithomya chloropus. Next base: position 2,703,562 of record OZ020531.1, read on the forward strand.
TGCCTGGTTTTCGGATGATTTGAAATCCATCAGAAATAGAAGGAATAAGTTTTTTAAGCGTTATAAGAGAACTGGTCTCTCTGCGGATTATATCATTTATATCAAAGAAATGCGTAAATTTAATACTGTTAACAAGAAATGTTATGACGATTATGTTCTGAAAATGAAAAACAGAATATTAAGTGATCCGAGAAAGTTTTATGATTTTGTTAACTCCAAAAGAAGGGTTAAAGAATTTCCATCATATATGTACTACAATAATATTGAATCTTCCAACCCCTTTGAAATATGCAATTTCTTTGCAGATTTTTTTGCAAACTGTTATAGTGATAAAATTATCGCTTCGGATGCTTATCCTTATTATATTGAATCGTTCAATATCTTTCCCCAAGTACGTTTTTCGGAATCAGAAGTACTTAACGCTCTGAGGTCCATAAAAAGATCTTATTACCCTGGACCCGATGGTATACCGTCATGTATTATCATCTATTGTGCCGATATTTTAAGTGCACCATTAACAGCCATTTTTAACAATTGTCTCAACAATGGGTACTTTCCTAATATTTGGAAGGAGTCATACATATTACCACTTTTTAAAACAGGTTCGCGAAATTTGATCAGTAATTATAGGGGTATATCTAAACTTAGCGTTATCCCTAAACTATTTGAACGCCTATTAGTGAATAGACTTCAACCATACATCTTTTCAATCTTATCGCCCGCTCAGCATGGTTTCATTAAAGGTAAATCTACAACAACTAACCTTCTTGAACTAGCATGTTGTATATTTCGTTCATTTTCTGAGAAAACTCAAACTGATGTGTTATACACTGATTTTTCTAAAGCTTTTGACAAAGTTTCGCATTCCCTTCTATTATATAAGTTGAATCGTATAGGTCTCCCGCTTAATCTGGTGCAATGGGTTAGGTCTTATATCTCTGGGCGAACCCAACGTGTTCTTTATCAGGGTTACGTATCTTCTATTATTAATGTGTCATCTGATGTACCGCAAGGCAGCCATCTGGGGCCTTTGTTGTTTATCCTATTTATTAACGATCTTCCGTCATGCATTAGGCATTCTAATATTTTAATGTTTGCCGATGATGTTAAAATTTTTCACTCATATCATTCCCTTGGTGGTAGTGCATTGTTACAGTCAGATCTGGTGGAATTGGTTAAGTGGTCTAAGTTTAATGGTATGATATTAAACTTAGACAAGTGTAAAAAAATTACATTTTCAAGGTATGCTCCAATAAATGTGGATTCCTTTATTGGCAATCATAGGTTGGAACATGTTTCATTTTTTAAAGATCTTGGTGTTATCCTGGATCCGAAACTTAACTTTAATCTCCAAATCCGCTCCGTCGTTAATAAGTCTAAATGTCTTTTAGGATTTGTAAAGCGTTGGTCTAAAGAATTTTTGGATCCATACGTGACCAAATCTCTTTATGTTGCATTAGTACGTCCGGTTCTTGAATATGCAGTTGTCGTGTGGTCGCCTAACTATAATTTATATAAGGATAGTATTGAATCCGTGCAGAAGTCCTTTTTACGATTTGCTTTACGCGGTTTAGGTTGGGACCCCCAAATACCTTTAGCACCCTATGAAAGTCGCTTAAAACTTATTAATATGACTTCGCTGTCAAATAGACGTATTTGGTTAGGTGTCTCTTTTTTCATTAAACTTTTGAACGGTGAAGTTAACTGTCCTTCCTTGTTGAACGAAGTATATATTAATGTGCCCAAAAGATGTAGTAGGCATTTTGTTTTAATTAAACTGTCACAGTGTCGCACCAATTACGAGATGTTTCACCCATTGAGGGTTATATCCAGTTGTTTTAATGAGTACTATTATTTATACGATGGATCACACAGATCCATCGAGAGTATTAAAAGTTTAATATTAAATTAATAAGATGCCGGATTGCTTTCTCCCTTTTTTTTTTTTTATTTTTTTTTATTTTTTTTTTTTTTTTACATTTCATTTTATTATTTACATGATTTGTATTATTGTTGGTTACTTTCTAGTTCTTAAACATGCTAGTTCTTAAGTATTATAGTTTATTATTAATTAGATTCTAATCTGTTGCAGCTGCGGATGTTGTTGTTGTTGTTGTTGTTTCGGCGGTTTGCTGTTTTGCTGACTTTAGTTTTAAGTATATATAAAATAAAAAATTATTCTATTCGTTTTTTTTTTTTAATGAATTGGCTGTATATTTAGCTAAGTTTCGATAAATAAATAAATAAATTATTTTTACCTTTTGGCGCCTCCTTTTTGCTCTTTTTCGCCGGGGTGCCTTTGCATTTTCGCCTCTCGACCATTTTATAACGTTGATCTTCTGTTGAGGTACCGGGGACGTTTGTGTTGTCGTATTATTAACTTTAAATTTTGCTACGATTTTTTTGGCGGCTTTTTCATGAAGGACTACTAAGGAATCCACCAAGTCTCGCATAGGTTATTATATATAGGCCTAATAGCAAGAACGCGTCTTCGTTCTGTGCATCCTTTTTATCCTTTGATGCATCAAGACAAGGTGGAGACGAATGAGGCCTTGCTTTGTCTTGATTTGCGTGAATTGGCGAATCGGATACTTGTTTATCCCCACCTCCACCGGGAGGTGTACGCCCTATGCCCATATTATACAAAAACAAGTAAGAAAACTAAATTTGGCTTAAACCAAATCTTAAATACCCTCCACCTCTACAACAAAGGGCATGGCAAATATATATATTATATTGCGCCTTCTAATAGTGTACATATTACGTATCAGCATGCAAGCCTACTTTTATGTTAAATATGATTTTTTTAAATTGTGGGCGTGTCTGTTATCCGACCGCGCTCATGCATAGTTATCCCATCGGTAGATGGGATTTTCAAGTTCCTAGGTCAACTTCTGTGGCAGATATAAAGATTTTTAATAATTGTGAGCGTGTCTGTAATCCGAATACGCCCATTTTTGGCACACCGATGAAGATAATATTCATAGATGTACATACCAAATTTCAAGTTTATAGCTCATATTTTGTGGTAGATAAATAGATTTTTGTCTATTGTGGGCGTGGCTCTTGACCGATTTTGCCCATTTTAAATAGCGATCTGCGTGCAAAAACTAATAGTGCCTGTACAAAATTTCAGCTCAATATCTCATAATATACGCCCGTGAGAGTGCCGGCAACAGACGAACACACGGACATACATGTCTAAATCGACTCAGTTTTTGACGCTGATCAAGAATATATATACTTTGTATATACATACTTTGGTTTCCGACGCCTCCTTCTGGGTGTTGCAAACGGAAGAACAAACTTAGTATACCCTCATCACTGAGGTGGAGGGTATAAATATAATATAATATAAATAATATTGTTGGCTGGTGTGAGAACGCGGGTATGTAGCATCCGAAGAATTCCACTCAGACAATTCACTTATTGGCTGAATGACATTACATTTAATACAATATAAATGCTAATGTAAACAAATAATGATTTTTTTTTTTTAATTTATGTTTCCTTTGTTTGTTTTTTTGGCTACTTTCTATACACGGGCGGATTTCGTTTGGAACAACCAACAACAATAACAATACACAGTGTAAGCAGTGTAATGTATAAATATCTCAAAAAAAAAACGAACTGGAATTTCACAAAATATTCAATCAAGTCATAGGTATATGTTGTATATATATATATCCTACACCTTAAATTAAACCGCCCGTCCGTTTGTCTGTCCGTTTTGTTTTTCTATATAACCTACTGGTCACAGTTCCATATAACACCATATACAATAATGACTTGCACTTACTGATAACTAAACTAATTGTAACATGAATTGTGCATTTAAAAAGTGTAGGATATTCAATGGACGGGTACAACTGACTATCATAGTTTCATTTGTTTTTTTAATTACATAGATATATGTGTATGTACATTTTTTCCAGGCTATAATTATATAAAGATTTTTGTGAAAATGATTCGGATGAGCCGATACAACAATTTTAGTTTTATGAACAGGTATCTGAATAAAAATGCGTTCTAAATTGGCAATAATAATATATATATATATATTTAAACTATAAAATATTCATTAAATTAGAAACGCTAAACAGGACTTAGTTGGTCTCTCATTGAGTACGGTTATCAAGTGTGCAAACGGAATACAATGAATACTGTGCAATTCTATTTTTTGCTTTCATAAATTTTAACAAATTTTTAAGCAATCAATCTCACAAAAGTTAAAAATAATAACACAAACTTTAATACGTGTGAAAAAAAAGAAAACAATTTAATAAATTGTAACAAAACTGAAACATTACATACAGCTATTTTGTAATTTTCTAGAGAGTTCACTGACCTCTCTCCAATTTATTATATATTATATATATAACAACGGTTTTCTCTCTCAACAACCTACACTCAGAATACTTAACATACATGTATTGCCACTCCGGTGGCTCAGCGAGTGGTGCAGCAGGTTCAAATCCCGGTGTCTTCAGAAGTTTTTCTTAATTAGATATAATTAATAATGGAGAGCGCTGCGGACCCCTTACTACAAAATTGGTATTCAATGTTTTGAAAACTCCAAGAAGAACTACTATACTCATCAACTAAAGAGCGAAAAAGGTCTGGTCGTAGTCATAAGGAGAATTGAAAGCTCAGTGCCAACTGATGATACTAAGGAGGCCCTGAAAATCGAGAGATATGCGATTAAATCAGTATTCAACATATACAATCCCGAAAAGATCCCACAACCGTATTTCAAAATAGAGCTTAAAAAAAGTACGACAATAAAAAAAATTGCACAACACACGATTTGCAACCTTCGATATATGCTTCACCGCAAGATCACACTGTGTGTTACAACTGCCAGGAATATGATCATACGAGGTCCTACTGTCGACTACCATCGGTGTGCGTTATATGTGGTGGGTTACATAAATCTACAGAATGTCACGTAAGCAATGTTCCGAACGCTAAAAAATGTAGAAACTGTGGAGGTAATCACTCGGCCAACTATCGCGGATGTGCTGTCTATCAAAAAATAAAGCAAGGGTATCGAAACCGGTACCACCAACTCTCCGACAACATGATCCGTCAGTTATTCCAGTCACACAACACCTGGCACAATGAAATGCTACAACTGATGCTATTTCTTCCACTAACGTTAACCCAAACTTCTCATATGCAGACATTCTTCGAACAACCCAGAACACTAGAGCAGATCCTCAGCCGTTTACAACATATCATCATGCCACATTTGGAGAACACAATTGCAACATTGGTACAACATATGCAGAAATTTATGTCTACAATGCAGTCGATGATGCAGGAGATGCTCAGAAACCAGTCTACATTGCTCCAGGTGATGATGAACAAGCTATGAACGGTAATATCATATAGTCTCATATTAGCGGCACTCTTTCTTGGTGATTTTTTATTGATGTGTAAAGTTCCTTTGATATCTACACCATTTCCAGTTTAATTTCAGAAATAGTCAGTTAAATTTCAGGTATTCCAAATGAAATTTAGAAACAGTCATTTGAAATTCAGATATTCCATTTGAAATTTAGTTATTCCATTTAATTTTTAGAAATTGTCACTTGAAATTCAGATATTCCATTTGAAATTCAGTTATTCCAAATGAAATTTAGAAATCGTCACTTGAATTTCAGACATTCCATTTGAAATTCAGTTATTCCATTTCATTTTTAGAAATAGTCACTTGAAATTCAAATATTCCATTTGAAATTCAGTTATTCCAAATGAAATTTAGAAACAGTCCATTGAAATTCAGATATTCCATTTGAAATTTAGAAATTGTACGATAATAAAAATATTATATATTGTATAATATTGTATGTAACCGAAATATACACAGAATAAAAAAAAAGAAAAAATATTATAGGTTGCAACAAGAGATTTTATTTAAATAAATAAAATATTATTAAGTATTAAATTCCCATGGACATATCACTTAGTTCTAATACATTGTTGTATAAACTTGCCACATGTTGAATGCACCTGGCGCAGTCTCCACTACTAATTTCTTCCTTCGCCTCTTCGATTATTCTCTCTAAGTATATCAATCTCTGATTAATCAGGTTTGGTGGTGTTACTGCCGGTACTTCCATTTTGGCCTTGACCGCTGCTTTCAATTTTGACCAAATTGCCTCGATCGGATTCAACATTGGGCTATAAGGACTTAGCCTTAATAATGTAGCACCTCGTGACTCAGCAACTTCTAAATTGGAATGGCAAGGTGCATTATCACACACAATAACCAATTTTCTTAAAGCGTGGCCCATCTTTAGCCATTTATCAAATAAAGTGTTGATCCAATCTTTAGCTGATTCTGCCTTAAATGATCCCCTGCGCTTTGACATTAACATTACACCTAGGACCGAAATGGCACCAATTACATGGACATTTGGCCCTCTACTCGTTGGGACCTTAACAACAGCCCTTTGGCCTATCATGGACCTCCCCCTACTTCTTCGGCAAAAAAGATTGAAATTAGTTTCATCGATCCATATTATATGTTTACCTATAAAAAAGAAGTCTATGAAAATACAAATTTCTTTAAATGTATTGGGACAATACCTTCCCGGATGTAATCGTTTAACTTTTGCACATATTCAGCTCTTTTGCTTTTGTTCACCATAGAATTAACCGTAACGGGTTCATAATGTAGTTGTTTTACTGCATATAGTGCTCCATTTAGATAATTACCCAATGTGGATAGAGCAAGAATCTTGTTTAACGTGGTACCCACCTTCTCTTTAATTTGTTTTAAAGACATGCATGGATTTTGCTCTATCCAAGATAAAATAATTTCTAATTTACTATTAGTAAGTGATTTCGGTTTTTTGCTTCCTCTTTTCTTATATTCATGGCGACCAGAAGTGACCCAAGAATAAGCTGTTTTATATTTAATGTTTAACGTATTTGATAACGTTAACCAGTCTTCACCTTTTTCAAAAGCCTCCATTATTCTTTTTCTATCTTCGGGGTTTGTTTTATTATATTTTTTCCAAACCACCAACGATGAACCTAAATTTAAAAAATGTATACCTTTTAATATAAAGTACGATATGAGTCTTACCTGTAATTTGTAATCTACAAATTGGACACCTTTGATCACCATCACCATCACTATCAGAAAGATTATTAAAGCAATGTTCATGTAACATATGGTTACATATGGTTACATGAACATAGTTTTATTATTGGACCTCTGGTCATATTAAATTGACATATCGCGCATAAATCTGTAACGTTCATTTTTCAATCTTAAATGCAATATTTTTTTCGCTTATTAAAAACAAATGACAGATTTTTGACAAATACATGCAAGAGTACTAACGAATTCATGGCCTAGCATATCTTAAAGTAATACTTCTAACGTTCTTAATACATACATAGTTCTTAAAGTTCTTTATGCTTATTTATAAATATTCTAAATTACAAATGATAATTTCTAAATTTCATTTGGAATAACTGAATTTCAAATGGAATGTCTGAAATTCAAGTGACGATTTCTAAATTTCATTTGGAATAACTGAATTTCAAATGGAATATCTGAATTTCAAGTGATAATTTCTAAAAATGAAATGGAATAACTAAATTTCAAATGGAATATCTGAATTTCAATTGACTGTTTCTAAATTTCATTTGGAATAACTGAATTTCAAATGGAATATCTGAATTTCAAATGAATATTTCTAAAATTTAAATGGAATGTCTGAATTTCAAATGGAATATCTGAATTTCAAATGACCATTTCTGAATTATTTTGATAATTTCTGAAATTAAACTGGAAATGGTGTAGTTATAGTCTTTTTCGAGCTGATCGACAAAATCATGCAGGCGGCGTTGCTGTCTACACAAAAAGCCACATACACTGCTCATTGGTATGCAAGTCTAACCTGGAGAAACCTCTTCGTTAGTATAAGTAGTGGACATAACAAACTATTGGTGGGTTGCGTATACTGACCTCACCGAAATACTGACTTTTCGGAACTAATAAGGACAATTGGTGATGTTACCATCGGCTATTCCGATGTGATTATAAATGGAAATTTCAATAGCAGTCTTCTCTTAGAAAACAGACTTATGGATGAGATGCATTTCTCCGTTAATACATCAAATCCGACTTACTACACTGCCCACACAGCGACCCTTTTAGACCTGTTCCTAGTCAACGACGCTTCATATTTCATCATGACCTAATCTTCATGACGTATAATTTTCAACTCCAAAACGCGCACATAAACCATAAATATGGGGATTTTAAAAGTGTTGTCATTAATGCACTTGAATGTGCATCGAACCAAGTTAACTGGAGTGAGATCATGTTTATACCGGGTAGCGAATCTAAAATACTCTGGTTCAATAATAATGTCCGGTCACTGTTTGATGCTTATTAGACCGGTCCTTATATATATGAAGAAAATTATTTTTTCGAATTTACATCACGGCAAGCGCTAAAACCATTTCGTTTGGTGACAAAAAAACACAAAAAAATTTGAGCACGATTGGACAATTTTTAGCCGTGCCTCCACTTTTTATTATTAGAAATAGGACTAAAAATCGTTTTTTTTTTTATTTCTTATTCAAAATTATTTGAAAAATGAACCTTAAACTAAAATATTTTAATGAATTACATATTAATATTATACCCCTATTCTGGTTACTGAGCCTCAGTAATCATAAATGAAAATTCATTTGTTTCTTGTCAGAATTCTTGTGACAAACCTGACTATTTCGTATTCTGATTTGAACTATAACAAGAAACATCACAAGAAATTTACCACACAAAACCTCAGAATAGTGAGTATATTTATACGTTATTTTGACATTTAGTAAAGATATGAAAAATAAACAATTAAAATATAAAAAATTTTAAAACGATTTTAAAAATAAAAAATTTAAAAAGTTATTAATTAACATATATTTTTTTAGATCAAAAAGCAAAATACCAAAGGATGTCCCAAGAACAGTTGGAGCATTATATATCTATACTAATATTATAAAGAGGAAAGATTTGTATTTTTGTATGTAACGAGTAAACTCAAAAACTAATGGACCGATTTCAAAAATATTTTCGCTATTAGAAAGCTACATTATCACTGAGTAGCATAGGCTATATTTATTGCCAAAAAATGTCGGGGATCCCTGGACATTCCTACTATTACTAACCCAAGGTCTAAAAAAATTAGTCATAATATATCTTTCATCGTATACGCTGCGGAAAGTATTGATGTTAAAACAAAAAAATGTTCTACAATATTATAGAACATAAGAATATCTACAAAAACTTCGCGAGACCATATGTCCAACTATTGTACTCATGTCACCTTTTTATACCCACTATTGATAGTAATATTTCCATACAAACATTGCACACACATGTACACAGACAATTAAGAAATTAAGTATTCACAATAAGTATTTCACAATATTTAAATAGTAGGGAAATCTGACAACGGCATGCGTGGATACCACTCCAGATGCACCACTAGGTTCTGGAGAGGATTTTTGGCCAATAATGGATTTTTGGACCATTTTTTTATTGAATTTGGAATAAAAGGGAAGGGCATAGGCAATGTTTCATCCCGCGAGATAACCGAATTCTACGCGGGTGAAGCCGCGGACAACAGTATTTTATAAAGGGGCATCTTGAAATGTTAGACAATTAAAATACACCAAAAGATCCCACATTAATGAAGTCATTGTGGGAAGAGTTGGCAAATGGGCTTAATAGTTTATGTGGACCATCTAGGGGTCCAACTAAGTGGAAAGATGTAAGTTAAATGATTCAATAAAACGTAAAGAGTAAAAATGCAAGTTAATAATTTTATCCCGTTCCAGACATTATCTGATTGGAAGCATGAATTAAGACCAAGAGCAAGAAACATAAAAAGCTATTCTGGAGGAACGGGTGGGGACCCTCCTTCAAAATATAAATTAAACAGCTTCGAAGAAATGGCCATCGAAGTTTTCGGCAGCATTGCAATAGATGGGCACAATGAACTACCAACTTTGGGACTGCCATCAGCAAGCATGACATCAACAAGCATGCCATCCTTACCATCAACAACCAAACAAGAAGTAAGTTGTTATATATTTTCTAGAAAGCAAAATAATAAATATGTTCTAATATATACAGATTGAGGATGTTTTCGCTGATATCGGGTTATGAGATCCTATCGAAAACGTTTGCACGGTTAAGATTGTTGAAAATCAAGCAGACAAATGTAAAAAACTAATGGAGACAATTGTAGAGTCAATTAGAAAACGGGATGAAAAAAATTCAAAAGTAGAACAACAAATGATTAAAGTTTTAAAAGGACTTAGAGAGGATATGAGGAAATTAACGGACGCGATTATAAAATTAACAGAAAAGCGTTAAATTGTTGGACAAATAGCTTTTTTTTTTTAAATTTTGTTTGTGCATTATTATTAATAAACTTTATATAAAAACATTAATTTATTGTTTATTTCAAAAAATTTACATTTACAACGAGTTTATATAATTTTGCCGGATACGCCTGCCTTCTCTGTAAAAGTCAGCCAATTGCAGCCAATTGGCTGATCACATGGCTGGAGACATTTTCATCATCTAACACCTCTTCCTCACATGTATCGTTGTTTTTTTGTAATATGTTGTGCAGAATAACACAAGCGTATATTATGATTCCTACTTTTTTATGGCTATAGTGAAGTGCTCGATGCCTCAGTAAACGCCTAAATCTTGATTTAAGAAACCCAAACCATCGCTCAATTACATTTGTGTCCATACAATGTAATGCGTTGTAGCGAATTTTTTTTTGCACCTAGTTTTTAACCCTTGTATAATATGCCAACACAAAGTTGGTGGCATCCGAAAAATTTCTTTAAAAGTTGAATCCTGCAATTGAAAAGGATTTCCTTTATCGTGTAAATGTTTCAATGTTCTTCTTCTTTGAAATCTGCAATATTTTAAAACAATAAAACATAACCGCCAAGCTCTGAAGTATAAAGATTACCTTATTTCGTGGTCGTCCTCGTTTAAACACAAAAGTAAAATAATTTCTTCATAATTCATTTTATTTTTCTATTGATTTTTAAATAATTAAAAAATTCAGTAAAAATGTTTTATAATTTTTAATATATTATAAATTCTTTAATAAAAAATTTCTATCAAAAAATTTCTTTTGTAATTTGTATGTTTTTTGTCAATTATATTGCTTATGATCTGCTCCGTAGTACATCACTACTACTGAGGCCCTTCTGAGTAGGTCAAAAGTCATAAGGCGTGCGAGAATACGAAAAACCTTATAACGACTCACAAGAAAAAATAACAACTCGGCTTGTAAGCATTTATGATTACTGACGTTCTTATGATTGAGAAAAAGCAAAAGATATATCTCGTTCAGGATGATAATCATAACTTTCAATATAAATTACTTGATTTAGTTTTTGCAAATGTGTCTGATATTTTAGTAATTCGGTCAGATCCATTTGTCTTGCCTGAAGATGCTTATCATCCAACACTTCGAATATCTGTTGATGTTAATATTAATTTAAAGAACAATAGTGCTGCGAAAGTTAAGCATTTTTTTTATTCAAAGACCGATTATATTCTAATGAACGAGTGGTTACGTAGTAGACTTAGTATTATATGCTTTAACGACTTAAACTCTGCGATCTCGGAATTCTACAACACGTTAAATGAAGCTGTTAATAATTTTGTTCCATTTACTTATACTAATGTTTGTAACAACTGCCCTGTTTGGTACTCTAGTGAATTGAAAAAATTACGTAATGAGAGAAACAGACTGTTTAAAAAGTACACAAATACTGGTTCCATAATTGATTTTTAGCGATACTCATGTGCTAAAAACAAATTCATTCAATTAAACAATAGATCTTATAATAATTATCTACATAAAATGCGTTTAAGTTTCAGAAGTAACCCAAAGTCATTTTTTAATTTTGTACAATCAAAACGTAAAGTTAATACTCTTCCAAATGTAATGCGTTTCAAAAATTATGAATCTTCTGACCCTACGACAATTGCTAATTTGTTTGCGACCTATTTTCAGTCATCGTATTCTACTCAATCCCTTAACAGTTTTGATTACCCCTACTATATTGATTCTTTCAATATTTTTTCCAGGATTGTTCTTTCTGAAGAAGATGTCTTTGTTGGGCTGAAAAAATTGAAATACTCTGTTAAACCAGGACCTGATGGTCTTCCTTCTTGTAATCTATTAAAGTGTGCTACCGTGTTATGTAGACCACTGTAGAGACTTTTTAATTTATCTCTTTTATCTTGTATCTTTCCTCAAGTTTGGAAAACCAGTTTTATTATACCTTTACAAAAGAGTGGTAGTAGACAGAACATTGAGAATTATAGAAGCATTGTCAAATTGGATGTTATACCTAAGCTATTTGAATCTCTTATATCTAACCTATTAAGTCGTTCGGTTGGTTCAGTACTTTCACCTTACCAGCATGGATTCTGTAGTGGTAGGTCAACCGTCACTAATTTATTAGAGTTTTCGGGACATTTATTTGACTCCTTTTCTAATTCATGTCAAACTGATGTTATATTTACAGACTTCAGTAAAGCTTTTGATAAAGTCAATCATGACCTTTTGATTTTGAAATTGTCAAGAATAGGTTTTCCTGAATGTCTTGTTAAATGGTTTTCATCGTATTTATCTGGCCGTACCCAACGTGTATTATACAATCATACTTATTCTTCAGCTATATCCGTTACTTCTGGAGTTCCACAAGGCAGTCACCTAGGTCCATTATTTTTTGTGTTGTTTATTAATGATTTGGCTAATGTCATCCGTTATTGTAATATACTTCTGTTCGCCGATGATGTCAAATTGTTTTATCCCATTCATAATGAAATGGACGTTCGAACTCTTACTGATGATTTGCATTTATTAGTACGTTGGTGCAGTACTAACTTAATGTCATTAAACATTGCTAAATGCAAAAAAATGTCATTTTGTAGATCCATTCCAATCAATTATTCTTATTACATTAGCAACCATCGCCTTGAAAACGTAACTTCTTTTGTCGATCTTGGTGTTTTGCTTGACCCTAAATTGACATTTAATTTACATATTAATTCTATTATTAATACGGCTAAAAGTACTTTGGGCTTTATCAAGAGGTGGTCGAAAGAATTTGATGATCCCTATATAACTAAAAATTTGTATACGGCGTTAGTTAGACCGACGCTGGAGTATGCGTCAATTGTATGGTCTCCTAGTTATTCCTGTCATATTAATTCTATTGAGTCTGTACAAAAGCAATTCCTTCTATTCGCATTACGTGGCTTGGGATGGGATGCATCCATACCTCTCCCCCCATATGAAAACCGTTTGAAATTAATTAATCTTCCATCGCTTGAAAAAAGAAGACAATTTTTAGGTATGTGCTTCATGTTTAAGTTAGTAAAGGGAGAAGTTGTTTCATCTTATTTATTAAGTAGAGTACAATTCAATGTACCTGCTCGTTTTACTAGACATTATATTCCAATACATCTTCCTTTATGTCGGTCAAACTATGAACAGTTTAGTCCATTCCTTGTAGCCTGCAGATTCCTAGATGAATATTATCCTAATATTTGTTTTTCGGATTCCGTAAATTCGTTAAAGAAAAAATTTTTTAACATGATTTAATGGTTGCCAGGCGGTAAGTATATATATATGCATTATGTTTTTTTTATGTAAATGCATATATATTTATATATATATATATTACGCTATAATGTACTTTATATTCATCTTAATAGATTCTTGTAAAAACCCTTTTATTTACTTTATATTGTATGTATGTATTTTTAAGTATATACTTCTTTTATGCTGTTGCGGTTGTTGTTGTTGCTGATGCTTGCTGCTTTAATTTATACGTGATTTTAGTTCTATCTTTATTACTTGCTTTTTATTATATTTATTTTATTGTTTTATTATATATTTTTTATTTATTTATTTTAACGCATTCGCTTTTCTAAGCTTTACTTTTGTACATATGTTTAAGTTTAGTTGCATTCATTAATTTTGAATTGTATCTTGTACTTTGTTGTACACTCTTAAAATTTAAGTTTATGATTTTGTAACTGAATTTGTAATTGTATTATTGGCTGCTCATAAGCCATATCTGAATTGTAATAAATAATAATAATAATAAGTAATTATATTTTTAATTAAATTTAGGTCTTGATTTGGTGCTTCATTTGCTTTGGTGAATATAAACCAAGCTTTTACATAAATACGAACTATGAAAAGACAGACACATATTAAATTACACAATGTTTCTGATGTATGTGACGACTTGATGAACGTTTTAGTATAAATTCTTCGATTTGTTGGTCATCAGCTGTTGCACTTAGAATATGAACTGCAGCACCATCTCCACTTATCCAAAGTTGAAAGCAATCTTGCTGTAAAAAAATCTGTTCTACCTCTTGGTACACCTGATGAAGTTTTGTTAGATTCATTTGGATTTACTTTTTTTGCTGATGTCGATTCTTCAATTTCAATGTTGTTTATGTCGCCAAAGTTAATCATACCCGTCTTATAACAATAATTATACCAAACATAATTTTATACCTCTTTGAGACTGTTGTACGTATAATTTTTTTCGTTTGTCTTCTTTTATTTTACGCTGGCCCTTCTTGTTCTTTCTGCACTGCTTTTCGTTTTTTTTTTTTTTTTTGCTTAAGAACTTTATTTGTTCCTATCATACAACCTGGTCTTCCTTTTTCTCGCTGCTTTAATAAAAACTCTCTGCCTTCTTATAGTTTTATTAATTCCAATGCGTCTGCGTGTGCGATATCAAATAAATCATCCAATTTCTCTTGAAATTCAGTTTCATTCTTGTTTTGAGTTTCAGTTTTCCAACAATGATTCTTTATGATAGATCTGCATTCATTGTATAATTTTTCCACTTTGTCAATGCAGTGTTTTTCGTGGTGTGTTGGAATTCGTGCTTTGTGCCAAATTGTGCTAACCTCAGCAATAACCAATCTAGTACATTCTCTTAAATTTAACCCAACTATTCGTAAATTATCATATAATACTTGTAGCACTTATTTTATTGATGGTAATTTAGCACCACTAATTTGATGATCAATTGATCCTATTATAAAATATCGTCATCTGATCGAAGTCTTTTGTGTGCCATCGCTTTGTATTAAAACTATCATATGCTTATGCATTAAAGTGAGATATGTATATATTTGTTTCACTTATAAAATGACTTCACTATTAAATTAAATTAATATTAAAATGTAATTCATTAAAATAAGGTTCATTTTTTAAATAATTTTGAATAAGAAATAAAAAAAACGATTTTTAGTCCTATTTCTAATAATAAAAAGAAGGAGTGGCTTGAAGCACGGCTAAAAATTGTTCAATCGTGCTCAATTTTTTTTTTTTTTGTGTTTTTTGGACACCAAATGAATTGTTTTTAGTGCTTGCCGTGATACAAATTCGAAAAAATTAAAATAAGGACCGGTCTAATGCTTATGTCCCACTAAAAATTGCCAGTGCAGATTCGCACAAACGTCCCAGGTTTAACACGTTCACCCCGGCGCGTACCACCGGTAGCTCACACTTGTCTGCTTTATCGGTGGCCCGCACATTTGATTATGCTATTAGACGGTACGTAACACTAAATATTTAGATTTTTAACACTTTTACTGTCGAAAAAGAAGACGTGAGACGTATATTCATTAAAAACATTTATTTTTAAAAACAGTTATAATTAATTGTAAACATAACTTTTATTCAATAACATAAACATAATAATTCAGTATTTTAAATATAATTTAAATTCAATAAAATTAACATGAAAATTTAATATTATATTATCTATAACTTCATTATATGGTTTTTGTGTAATTTGTTAAAACATTTCAAGCAAAGTGCTGGCTGACCCTTGCAATACCCACAATACGTCTTAACTCTTGCAGTTTTCTTACTGGCATAATCTCTGCCCATTATCTTGGATAAATTTTTATAGCATTCCTTGCATCGTTTACGGGACTTTCTTACAGATTTATCAAATGATTAAAGAACACGTTTATATTTATATGGTATTTGATTTTCATTTGCCATTTCTTCATTGGTGATCAATAATAACTTCCCTAAATTGTGACACATTCTTATTTTTAGTGCCCAATCTTTTATGAATATACCAAGCATTCACGAGGCAAGTTCCGCATATTAATTGTATCACTACTTTTCGGTACCATTTAATGGTTTTTGTAAACAACTGTAATAACCCGATATTTGATCTGATAAATCAACTCCTTTTTTTTTGCAATATTTTAATCAAACATTGCATCGGGCTTTATTTTGCTATTTTTTCTTCTCACAAATTTACACCGGTGATTCTTTGAGGTAGTTAACATGCAAACTGGTCTTTTGTCAGTCCATTTCAGAAATTTTACACCGCTACGATTTTCAAAAACACGTTTTCGTTTTTGTTTTGCCAGCGGTGGTAGAAATTTTTTGTTAATTTTTACAGTACCACAAATAAATGTATTTTTCTTTAAAATTTCTTCACCCAAAGGGACATTTGTATAATAACTATCTGTAAATAGTATGCGGCCCTCAAATAATAAGCCATTTAGTAATCTCATTACTACATCATGAGAATGTCATTTCCCAGTGATCGTTTCATTTTTTCCGTCATAAATGTCGATATTATAAGTGTGACCTTCAGGCAAACACAATTTGTATAATTTTATGCCATACTTATATCGCTTACCTGGTATGTATTGACGAAAACTTCGTCGTCCTCTCCATGGAATTATACTTTTATCGACAACGATATTTTTGGCGTCTCTACAATTGCTCCAACAATATTTCTAATTTCGTTCAACCGATCTTGAGTTCTAGCTGTGGTATTGTTAGAAAAATGTAAATGTTTAAGGATAGATAAAAAACGGTCACATTTCATGTTTTTTTTATACGGGCGTTCCTATATTTGTCCTTTTTAGACCAATATAATCTTATTTGTGGGATTTTAATTACACCCATTATAAGCAAAATTCCAATAAATGAGTTCATTTCTTCTCTCGTTATAGATTTCCAGTTCAGTTAATGTATTCGACTATTACATGACGAATAATTTATTCATTGTGCAGCATATCTATTAGTTTTTTCAACTTTCATATTTAATATATGGTCTATGAAGAATAATTTGAATAAAGCATAAGGGTTATTACAGTCGGTGCCTTCAATTAAAAATGTGCCTTCTCCAGAATATTCATTTATTATTGGACTTCCTTCCCTTATTTCCTGCCATTCATTATCTTATTCTAAATCAAAGTTGGAATATTCACTGTCTTCGTCTGAATTTATTCGATCTTGATTTATTTGTCCTGCTTTTATGCAGAACTTCATCAGACGAATGACTTACTTCCATTCTTATTATTAAGGGCAAGGAATTAAAATGAAAAAAAACCAACTAAACAACTTACACTTCGAATTCGAAAAAATTTCACGTAAAAATTCAGATGATTCAGAGAGAATGAGACGAATTCATAGAGAATTTAGTTTTCGCCCGATAGAGCGAAAAGCTTTAAGCGCAGTCGCTCCTGAGCGTAGACAATGAAAAACCGCGCCGGCGTGAACGTGTTAACCAATACATCCACAGATTGATGCAAGCTTGGGTCGAAGCCTATGGTGTATGGAAATCTACGCGTTCATCTGAGCACAATGAATACTTTAAGCACCTAAGCAGACAGAGAACCTATGATATTAGGCGTGCGAAAATCGCGTTCTATGGAACAAGTTTGCTTCTGCTCTAAGCACTAGACAGAAGTGGACTGCGAATAGGGAGATCAGCATCAACAGTAACACACTGTAAACTCCAGCTAACCTTGACGTGAACGAAATTAATAAAAAATTTGTCAACATACCTATGAGCAGCCCTGATGTCTCACTATTTAGAAATGGAAGCAGATCTTAGCTTTAACTCACTGAGGTTTATTGGTGTGAATGAAACTGAAGTACTTGAATGGATACTTAGTACCAAGTCAAATGCCATAGGACTGGAAGATATCGATCCCAGATTTATTAGGCTTATTTTTCCGTTTGTGTTGAAAAGTATTACATTAATTATACCCTGCACCACCCTGTGGAAAAGGGTATATTAAGTTTGTGCGGATGTTTGTAATTCCTAAACGGCAAATGCCACACCCATCTTCAATTATATCGATCGATCGCTACGCAAGCGATTAGTAGATCCTTTAACCAATTTATCCGTTGATGCCATTATGGTTTATTGTAAAGTAAAGTTACCCAAATTATTCCTCATAGAAAATAAATATTTCGAACTATTAAAAAAATATCCAAGTTTGACCTCTGAACCAGATTACACCAAACCGGTCAAATACAATACTCAACACAGACTAGTAACTGAAGGAGTCCTTCCGTTCTCAAAACTAAGACGACTTGATCCTATCAAATATAAAGTCGCCAAGACAGAATTCGATTTTTTAGTCAAATCAAGTATTTGTAGGCCATCCAATTCTTCTGTGGCTTCACCTCTTCGTTTAGTAGCCAAAGAGGATCCTAATGAATGGCGTCCTCGTGGTGATTTTAGACGCCTAAATTGTGTCACTATTCCTGATCGCTATCCGTTGCCTCACATTCATGATTTTAGTAAAAATCTACGGAACAAATCTATATTTTCCAAATTAGATTTAGTAAAAGCTTACCACCACATCCCTATGGCTGAAGCCGACATATACAAAACAGCCATTACAACGCCATTTGACATGTTCGAATTTGTTAGAAAACCATTTGGGTTAAGATATTCGGCGCAAACTTTTCAAAGGTTTGTAATGAAGTATTTAGTGGTTTAGATTTTATTTTTGTATACATTGACAATGTTTTAATTGCAAGTGAATCGGAATCTGAACATTTAAATCGTTTTTGATAGACTTGAAGAATATGGTTTAAATATTAAACCATCTAAATGTGCTTTCGGCACCACATCTATTGACTTTTTAAGACATAATATTTCAAAAGATGGCATTCGACCTTCTGAAGAGAAAGTATCTGCCATAAAAGACTTTCAGCATTTTAAGTCCGTTAAACAAGTTCGAAAATTTGTTGGAATGATCAATTATTATCATCGATACGTTCCAAAATTAGCAGAGCTGACATGTCCGATACATGCTATAATTAATAAGGCTCTTAAAACTAAAGGCAAAGCTTTGATTTGGGATGATGATTCATCAAATCGTTTGAGCGTATTAAAGACAATTTTGTCTCAAAAGTTCTGTTGAATCATTTCAATAGTGAAGTAAAATTATCTTTAACCGTAGACGCTTCAAACATTGTAATTGGTGGTGTTCTCCAACAGTGCTCGAATGGTTCGACAGAACCATTAACATTCTTTTCAAAAAAGCTTTCTCCATCTGAAATTAAATATAGTACGTTCGATCGAGAAATTTTAGCTATTTATTTATGCATCAAACATTTGAAGTACATACTAGAAGGAAGACAGTTTACAGTCTTTACGGATCATAAACCATTAACAATGGCATTAAATTCCAAAACAAACTTGCTTTATCAAACTTGAACTCAACCTTATCGGCCTCTTGCCCATCCATAGATACGGTTAGTGGCGATGAGGGAATTACTCAATGCCATCTACCGTCCGTTCAAGCACCCTGTGCTATTCCAGAGATCACTGTTCAACCACCGATTGAACCGGCTCTGGCGAGTGAACCTCTATGTAATCTGTCTGTCGGGGGCAACAAATTGACTCAATTCGTAGTCACCTCCGAGTGAGCCCATTAAACAATTCTAATCCCTCCCGTTTTTCGAACTCTGGTCAGTCTATTCAGCATAATAACGAACCTTCCTCATCTTCTAATTCCGCTTTAGCACAAGTTGACGAACTAATTGTTATTCCTGTACGTAAGGTAGTATTTCTATCTCGATTTGCCTCGAATACTACAACTCGTACAGTTGAGTGCTATATAAAACGTATATCACCTGATATTGACACCAGCAAACTAAGTATTTTTAAACTCAATACATCAAAAGATAGAGAAATCTCGTCATTTAAAATCCTTTTGCCTGACGCTTTATTTGAGCGCCTCCTTAATAAGGAATTTTGGCCTAAAGGAACCCTAGTTAAGGAATTTATTCCTCGTAATAAGTTTCGTCGTCCGATTAATCTTGACAATCCGTCAGACTCAAAAAACTAAATAATGCTCTCACTCTACTGTATCAGAACGTCCGCGGTCTTAATTCTAAATTATCTAATATTTTTTTCAAGTCAATAAATTGTGATTACATGATTGTAGTGTTCACTGAAACCTGGCTAAAGCCATGGGTTAACGACACCGAAATCTTCTGTTCAGATTTTCAAGTTTTCAGGTGTGATAGATTGCTTAGGATTGGTGGTGGCGTACTTATCGCTGTCAATAAAATGCTTACTACCATCTCAATTGATCCTGTCGATCCTTTAAACATTGAAATTGTATGCGTCCAAATAAAAATCAACACGTCCTCCTTGTTTATCACGTGCTCTTACATCCCGCCTGATAGTAACATTTCTATCTACATGGAACACTTCATGTGTATAAAAAACGTATTGAACCGTTTAAAACCGACCGATAAGCTACTTGTACTTCGTGACTTTAACCTAGCTAGTGTCACATGGTCCCTCAATGTAGAAATTGGTGCTTATTATCCATTGGTCATTCCTCCACTGTATAATGATCTATTTGATTCCATATATGATCTTGGTCTTTTTCAACTCAATCATATTCAGAATTCTAATAATAGGCTCTTAGATTTGGTCTTTTATATTGATACTAATTTACGTATTATACGAACACATCCTTTCTCATTACCAGAGGACGCTCACCATCCCTCATTATTAATTCATATTCATGAATTTTTTCACTCTGAAATGCCTAGACAGGAGAATCTCCATGCGTTGCGTTTATTTAGTAGAACTGATTATGCTAAACTTAGAAGCTTCTTGTCTCATAATGACTGGAACCTCAACTATAATGATATTGATGGCTCTTTGAACTCTATGTACAATCATCTTTATACCGCTATAAGACTCTTGCATCTAATACTAATTATCCGATATGGTTCAACAGACATCTACGAAACATAAGAAATAAGAAGAGTAGACTATACAAACGTTACAAAAGGAGTGGTCTACTTAAGGACTATATTATTTATTCTAACTGCAACAGAGAATTTAATGTTCTAAAGAATAATTGTTACGTTAACTATATTCAAAGCATGAGACATAAACTCCTTCTAGATCCTAAATCATTTTACAGTTTTGTTAACTCTAAACGTAAAGTTACGGGATTTCCCTCGATCATGTATTACGAAGACTCGGAATCATCGAATATATTAGAGATATCTAACCTTTTTGCCGACCATTTTGAAAAATCATATTCTACTTCTAATGTTAGTAATATTGACTATCCCTTTCCAATTAGTTCGTTCGACATCTTTCCATCGGTGTCCTTCTCTGAAAATGAAATCTTCTTAGCCCTATCCGGTCTTAAATTATGTAACAGCCCAGGTCCAGATGGTGTTCCTTCGGCTATTCTCCGTTGTTGTGCGGATTTGTTGTGTGGTCCGATAACAAAAATTTTCAACAACTGTTTAGAAAAAGGATACTTTCCTTCTATTTGGAAAAATAGCTTCATTATTCCCATATATAAAAATGGTTCTAGAAACTCCATAGTGAATTACAGAGGTATTGCCAAATTAAGTGTGCTGCCTAAATTATTCGAATGTCTTATTACCAAGAGACTAACGCCATCAATAAGGTCAGTTATTTCTCATTGTCAACACGGCTTTTGCCGTGGTAAATCAACATCAACTAAGTTGTTGGAGTTTAGTAATTACATTTTTAATGCTTATTCTCATCATAAACAAACTGATGTCATTTATATAGACTTCACTAAAGCGTTTGGTAGTGTTCATCATGATCTTTTGCTATTTAAGCTGCAACGCATTGGATTTTCGGAAATCTTAATCTCCTTGATTCGTAGCTATTTGACTGGCCGTACTCAACAAGTCTTGTTTAAATCCACCTATTCTCGCCTTATTTCTGTTCCATCGGGGGTTCCTCAGGGTAGCCACTTAGGGCCTTTACTATTTACTATTTTCCTAAATGACCTTCCATCATGCATACAACGCTCTCAAATCTTAATGTTTGCGGATGACGTTAAGCTCTTTCTCTCCTTAAACTCTTTGGACGATAGTAATTTATTACAATCGGACCTTACAAACTTAGTATCATGGTGTGACTTAAATGGTATGCGCTTGAACTTAAATAAGTGCAAAAAGATGTCATTTGGGTGGATAAATTATCAGTACTCATCTTATTCTGTTGGTGGTCATGTCCTTGAAAATGTGTCTTGTTATAATGACTTGGGTGTTGTCTTTGATCCGAAATTGAGGTTTAACAATCATATTGTATCATCTGTCAACAAGGCTAGATCCTTGTTGGGTTTCATTAAACGCTGGTCCAAAGAGTTTAATGACCCCTATGTTTCCAAACGTCTGTTTACGTCCCTGGTTAGACCCACACTGGAATATGCAGTCGTCGTCTGAATACCCAGCTATAGATTTTACGTTGACCTTATTGAATCGGTTCAACGTAACTTCTTACGATTTGCACTGCGTGGTCTAGCTTGGGATCCTTCACTTCCCTTGCCCTCATATGAAAACGGACTCAATATAATTGGTCTCCCTACTCTTGAGAGGAGAAGACAAATGTTGGGGGTTTCCTTCATAGCGAGAGTTCTGTTAGGTGATGTGTCCTCTCCTCCTCTACCTGGCCCTTTTCACACTGAATATACCTACCAGGGTCTCAAGGCATTTTGTGCCATTATGGCTACCTCAATGCCGCACCAACTATGAGCTGTTTAGTTCGTTTCGGGTCCTATGTGGACTATTTAATGAATACTCAAACTCGTTCGATCTCGCGGTTGATCCAATCGATTTCATTAAAAGAAATATATTAAATAGATAGTTGCCAAACTATTCATCCACCTCTCTAATTTAAGTTCCTTAGTTTAGTAATTAATTTTAAGCTTTTGTATTGTTTAACATTGTTATTTATTTATCTATAGTCTTAAATATCTCTGTAACTCTAGTATGTTATAGCTTGTAAATTCTCCTATTGTATGCCTAATATTATATAATTTATATTTACACTTCATAATACTGTTATTAACATACTATCCCTAAATTGTATAGTCTTAAAACTAGTGAACTAGATTCAGAACTAATGAACCAGATCCAGAGTTGCTGTGGATGTTGTTGTTATTGTTATTGCTGCTGCTCCTGCGTTAATTATAAGATATTCTAATCATTTTAATTATACGTCCATTGCTGTTATATTTAGCAATAATTTTATGAATAAATAAATAAAAGGGTTGTAAAATAAACAGGGAGAAGTCCAAGACAGACTCGGAATCTAGAATATATCTCTCAATTTACTAATGACATACGGTACATACGAGGAGACGCAAACATTGTGGCAGACACCTTTTCTAGGGCTGCCAAAAATCTAAACACAGTTTACGTCGGTGTTATTCTCTGAGTTGTCTAGATTTCTTGGTTGCCATAGGATTGTCACTTCCCCATATCATCCGCAATCAAACGGAATGATTAAGCGTTTCCATAGACATCTTAAGGTCTCTCTCACGGCTAAAAATGATCCAAACAAATGGTTTGATGAATTACCCATTGTGCTCCTTGGTTTGAGATCAACTCATAAAGAAGATATTTCGGCCACTCCTGCTGAAATGGTTTACGCATAGAATATACGTCCGCCAGCTGAGCTCTTAATTCAAGGATCTAGTGCCAGTTGCTCAGAGATTTTGGATAATCTCAAAGAACATTTTAAAAATGTCCGATTGTCCATCAGTCATCATAATAATCCTATTACTGGGATATTTATTCCGAAGCAATTGAAAGATTGCAAGTTCGTCTTTGTCCGTTGCATAAATAAAAGAAATCCTTAACAACCTTTCGACGGTCCATTTCAAGTCGTCGAAAAAGAGCCCAAATTTTTCAAAGTCCTGATTAATGGTATAATTAAAACAATTTCTATTGATAGACTTAAACCAGCCATTATTGAAACACCTATCACCAACACAAACACCACTACTAAAACTAACAAGAAACGTGTAACATTTGATTTATTAAACTTAAATCTCTCGGAGGGGGAGTGATGTAGGGTATCTACAGTTTTGATTTTTATGTCAGAAGCTAATTCAATTTTTTTCAAGACATTATTCCAAAAAGATTGTCAATCAGTTTTTTGTCTTTTAATATTTTACTAAAAATAATTTTTTTTTTTTTTTTGTTGTGCTGGACATATTAGCTGAGTCTCAGTCCACGTCAATTCGTAGTCAAAAAAATATATATATATATACATATATATATAAAAACAACGGTGCACTTCATTTTATATAAAAACAGCGTATGTATATGTTTTAATAGAAATTGACGCGCCCGTTAATTTAGATGAAGAAAACATTATAGAGTATTTTGTTGATGGAATAGACGACAGTAAATTCGCCAAAACAATATTATACCAGGCCAAAAATGTAGAAGACTTAAAAGATAAATTGAAAATTTACGAAAAAACTTGTAAAACTCCGCGTTGTATCCAGTCAAAGACATTTTTGCAAAAGAATAAATTTGAAAATGACAATTTGTTAGAAACAATAATGAAATGTTACAAGTTTGGGGATCCAAATCACATTGCAAAACGATGTCTTTTATTACAAATAATATGCTTCAAATGCAAAAAAGAAGTTCATAAAGCAGCAGATTGTAAATTGCAGTCAAATGGAACGTAGTGGTTCGAGTATTCTACAAACACGTGATGTTTATGAGCTTAAATCCAATAAATTTAATCGGGTTTTCAAAGAAATTAATATTAATGGAGTTACATTTTCAGCTATCGTTGATTCGGGAAGTGACGTTTCGATAATAAGACAAGATGTGTTCAATAAAATAGATTGTGTGAAAACATTTAAAGAACGAAAAACATTCATTTATGCAAACGAACTATACGCAATTGGCCTATTGAAAATTTTGTTTATCCGGCGGCAATTGGTAACGATATTTTTAAGGAAGTCAGTGTCACCGTTTCGTCAAAAGGAGCAACATTTTCTGAAGCGGATATAAAAACGGACGAATCAGTACAACCTAATAATGGGTGATTTTGAGGCTACAAAACATAAACACGCCACATCCACAAAAGAGTTTCAACGGGAATATTTAAATATATGAAAATGTTGAAGCAAAAGGATCTACAAAAAGATAATGACATAACGTTATTCCAACGGAAAAACTATATTTTGGAAAAGGAAAAGGATGCGCACCGCAAAGAAAAAGAAGCGGCGAATAAGGAAAACGATCAATAGTTATCAAATTTGCCAACAAAGAAAAGCTGCTATGGGATGTCAAAAAAGGAAAAGAGAAGTCGAAAAACAGTTGGCTGATGCTCGCAAAGAAGTTAAGAATTGCACCATCCGCTTTCAAAATTTAAATGAAGGAAAATTACGATTTACTTATATTTTAGATGAAAAGTGAAACGAAATACGCAAATATCAACGAGAATGCGAAAAATTAAGAGGCGATCTTCGACATTCGGAATCGAAACTGAAATATCACATAAATAAACTTAACATTGAAACGGAAGAAATTGATGTTGGAAAAGAAATTAGAAGAAGAATGCTTTCAGTAAACTAGAGAAGGTTTATGAAAAACTTAAGGTTGAAATTGAAGCACAAACCATTTTACTGAAACATGAAACCAAATATAAAAATG
This sequence comes from Ornithomya chloropus, assembly GCA_963971445.1. Taxonomy (NCBI): domain Eukaryota; kingdom Metazoa; phylum Arthropoda; class Insecta; order Diptera; family Hippoboscidae; genus Ornithomya; species Ornithomya chloropus. Next base: position 2,729,421 of record OZ020531.1, read on the forward strand.
AACAAATAGAAGAACTGATCAATGACAATGAACAGAAAAGGGAACTTATAAAACAATTACGGAAATAACTAAGTAGAGAAATTCAGGAGAAAACTCAAACAACGGAATGTTTAAATAATTTACAACAAGAACACAATACTGTAAAAAATGTATACAGCGAATAAATGTTAAATGCGGCCCCCTTACGTGGCCAGTTAGAGGAATTGTTTTAAAAACCCAAAACGCCTTAAATCAAGAAGAATTATATCGAATCAAGGAAGAACTCAAGGAAGCTTTTCAAAGTGTACAGGAGAGTGAACAATTACACGAAAAGGAGGATGAACTGTTAAGCATAAATAAAGAGATGGACGAAAGTATTGTTGGCTACAAAAATAATATCTATTTACTTAAATCCAAGGTTCAAGGTATTACAACTGAGAATGATTTGCTGCGTAAAGAAAAATCCCATGCAATGCAATTTGGTTCTGGCTTAAAAATAAAACCAAAATATTTAGGCCCATATAAAATTATTAAACAACTAAATAGTAATCGTTATGAAGTAGAGGGAGTTGGGGAGGGTCCAAAACGTACAACGACTGTTGCTGAATTTATGAAACAGTGCCAACCGTCATCGGGGTCGATGACAATGCAGGATGGCCGAATGTAGAAGGGACAAAGACGCGGACAGTAAATGATATAGTAAAGTACACAAACACTGTAGTAATAAGTATGTTACATTTTAATATTTTAAAACATCAATAAACCTTTGCTTTTATTGTGATGTTTTTGTAAAAATTTTTACATGAGTTGTTGAAGTGAATTTGAAAAGAAAGCATCAACTTTCTAACGGAAAACTTTTTTTTTATATAAATAAAATCTTAAGTTTAATAAATTTTGTAGTAAAATATTTAAAGTTTTTGTTTAATTCACAAAGCGCTACACATTTATAATACGACTTTAACAAATCTAAACATTTCTATTTGTTTACATCCATTTAGTTGCACCCAGTATTATAATATACGATTTAAAAGTTCCCCATGTGGTGATCATAGATGTTAATGACAATGATGATAATGATGCCAGCAATGAAAATGATGATGATGGTGATGATGAAACCATTAAATTGAATGAATTAGAAGAAGAAAATCCGACATCACTGGTAGTGAAGTGGTATATGAACAATAAACTCATTTATCAATGAATTAGAGATGAACAACCTTCAGTGACGGTAAGAGGAATAAAGAAGGAATATATGAACTGATTGAAGTAAAAAACTATATTTGGCTTATGTACCCTCCACATATTCATATAAAACGTGGGCGTGTTAAGTACATTATCTCAAAATTTTCAATTACAGTACAATACATACTGTAATCATATACCAGCCACTCCCTCCATCCGTGGGAAATTTAGTTCTCTTATTTGATTTTTAATTAATTAATAAACAAAGGAAGACAAACGTACGGACATACATTTGTAATTCTAAAAACATACATACATTTGTAATTCTAACAAGTAGGAAAACTAAATTTGGTTTAGACCAAATCTTAAATACCCTCCACCTCTACACAAAGGGCGTGGCAAATATATATATATATATATATATATTGCGCCCTCTAATAGTGTATGTCTTAGCATGTAAGTCTACTTTTACGTTAAATATGATTTTTTAAAAATTGTGGGCGTATCTGTTATCCGACCGCGCTCATTTTTGGCACCTCAGTCAATAGGATAACTGTGTATACGCGTACCAAATTTAAAGTTCCTAGGTTAACTTTTGTGGCAGATATAAAGATTTTTATTAATTTTGGGCGCGTCTGTAATCCGAGTACGCCCATTTTTGGCATATCGATGTAGATAATATTCATAGATATACATACCAAATTTCAAGTTTGTAGCTCATATTTTGTGGTAGATAAATAGATTTTTGTCGATTGTGGGCGCGGCTCTTGACCGATTTTGCCCATTTTAAAGAGCGATCTGCGTGCAAAGAATAAAAGTGCCTCATCACTGAGGTGGAGGGTATAAAAACTGTTCATATCTTTCAGCCGTATTTTCGTAAACATATTGATGAAATTGAACCCACTTCCACGAATCCCAATCATAAATATCGCGGCTTTACACTGAAAGACCTTTCCATTGAGCTGGGTGGTGTTTACAAGTGTTTGATGCAAACGGAAAATGACTCAAAGTATAGAGAGGAAGAATTGAATATAATCGATATCAGTAATTATACGATTTATTTCAATGTTGTGCAAGTTCAAAATGAAACCCATTTAGAATGTTTGGTATCCAATATCTATCCAGAACCTCGCATACACTTTGAGTGAGTTTGCTTTCCTTAAAAAAGGAAATTTAAAAATAAAAATTTACTTACTTTACAACTTTTCGAAATTTTCACTTACAGTGCCAAAGACGAGAAGTTGTTGTATACAATGGCTGCAAGTATTACGATATTAGATAATGGCTTCTACGAGGCGGCAATGAGAGCTGTTGTACAAAACGTGGACGAGGATGAGGATAAATTTCAATGCTTTATAACATTTGATGGTTTGCCTTACAATATTACCTCTAATGCCATATTGGACACGGATTATATTCTCAAGCCTTCCAGTGGCAGTCTTCTATTCACCATTCTTTATTGTCAGTCGTATTCGTGAGCTCCAAGTTGTAATTTTTTCAAAACAGAGCAACACAGCGTATGAGTGTTACTCAACTATATATGTATATTTTTTGTGCCTGTACATATGTAGTAATGAGATGAGATTTTAAGAGCATATTTGTGTAGGTATTTCTTTTTACGTAATTTAGTTTATATTTCTTTATACTAAAAAAATAAGAGAAAAGAAACTATTATTAATATTTGCAAATACGACCGCCCATGATCTTAGAAAATGACTATTTTAAAAATTTTATTTTTCAACTAAGTGGGTGGTGCCAGACCCATAGAACATGCTTCGTTTGAAAGCTAAATTAATTTACGAATTTCCGTATAAAATTTGAGCTAAATCCGTCCAGCCGTTTCCATGTTATAAGGCTTTAAAAATTATGTTAGCCATTTGTTTACTGAGCAGTTCTGCAAACATTGGGAAATTTCTCTATTTCTTCGGGGATCCTCAGGTAATCTTAGAAAATGACTATTTTATTTATAAACAAAAACAACATTCAGAAGGATATGCATATTTTTTTTTTATTAATTTTTATTATTTTTATATATAATTATGTTTACAGTTTTTCCTAATAATAATTATTTTAGTTGTTTGTTGTTTGCTTGTTTTTTTGGCGAATACTTTTGATATTCTTCTTTAAACTTAGAAAAAATAAAATCTAAGTAAATATTATTAACGGTGAGAATGGGTAGGTGTGCGTGCATTCGATTTGTTTGAAATCGTTTTGATTGGAGTTAGGTTTTCATCTTTCCTTCTTTTTTTTTTTTTTGCCTATTTACTGCAGTTGTTGTATAATAACACACTTTGTTGCGAACGATTAACTTGTTTAACATAATAAAAAAGTCCTCGCTAACTAAAATATTGTGAACCACCCACAAAAAACACACTCTTGCACGTAACATTGTTGTTTCATTAAATTCTTCTTGAAGGGGAAAGAAACGAGGCAGGAAGAAGCATTTGTTTGTATATGTATAAAAAAAAACAGAACAACTATTTTTAGAGCAACGGCGTTTTTTGGCTTTTGTTGTTGTCATTACTATACTGTTGATGTGTTGTTTAGTGTTATTGTTGTTAGTTCCTCAATTTTCCCGCCAAACTAATAAAAACGGTTGCTTCTCTAAGTATTTGCTAATTTACTTAGCTGCTCTTCTCCGTTCTTCCATTTCTTCGTTTTTCTTCTTCTTTATTTTATTGTTGTTTACTTCGACTAGTGTTGTGTACATACGCTTAAGAAATATGTAAACATTAAAATAAATAATTTAATCGTTTTTTAAAATTTCCTACTACGAATAAAATAAAGCAAAAAAATTCAAAACAAAAATTAATTGGTTGTGTTATGTTCTTTTTTCTTTTTTTTTTTCACAGTTTTACAGCAATTCCTAAACTGTGATGCAGATTATTACTCAATTTACCACTTGTCGACAACAGTATCAGGAACTACATATATGTTTATATATATAAAGATGTGCATAGATTTAAGAAGAAGAAGAAATTGTCAACGATTTGGAAAGAAAATTTAAAAGAAATATATAAAAAAAGAACAATTAATTATATAAATAACAAGTAAGAATATTATGGTCGATAAAGCTCGACCCCTCTATACACTACATCACTTCGTACTAAATACAACTCAGGTTCGTCAAAATGCGCTTAAAAATAGCATTTAAATATAGCATTAATTTAAAACTTGTGGGAATCGAACCTGCGATCTCCCACATTAGACACTCGAGTGTTAGTCAAGCCAAAGGGGTCAAAATAGGTTGTTACCTAAAGAGGAGCCCTAAAAATAAGTTCTTCCGAATTACTAGGGCTAACCTTTAAAGCACCATAGGTTATACTGACAGACACAACTTAACAGAATATAAAATATAGAAAATAGAATAAATAAAAAAGGGTACATTTGGCCAAGGCCAAATCTTAATTACCTACCATCCTTGTCCCCAAGTATATGTACATATATACATATGCTAATATATCTATACTTTATAAGTAATTCCGAAAATTTACTTAAAAAATTGCTACTTTTCGGGTTATTTTAAATTGTGGGCGTGATGCATAAACAATTTTGCCCAATTGCCAACCAGCATATGAACTCTATCAACACTTCTGACAAGTTTGGAATTGATATTTCAATTTTTTGTGTCCAGGACGCATATACCGGACAGACAGACATGGTGACATTGACTCAGTTTTCGATGTTGATTCAGAATATATATACTTTGTTGGATCTCCAACATTGGCATGGGCGTTGTAAATATTTTTGTATTCATTTTCTATTATGGTGGGTATGAAAAATATTCAAAAAAAAAACATTAAAAACCATTAAAAGTTAATAAATGCAAACCAGTTTTCGGGGTGAGGGAATAAACGCATGTGAAAGATAATACACGTGATGATTTATTTAACATAAGCTCGGGGTACTGCCAGCCGAAAAATAATCCTCTGTTTTGGCATTGTATGTTTATATAATAGGTTTCAGGAGCACAGGAGCCTTGGTTATATAATAATTCAATTAAAATTGATTTTGGTAGCATTTGGGGATATGGACTCCAACTAAAAGTTAATGAAATACATTGTCTATTTATGTATTTATGTGTGTGTAATCGTATTTTATTTATATATGTTTCGATTATTTTTTATATATAAGTGTTAAATAGAATATTTGATGCTATTTTTTTTCCTTTTCTTTTTTCTTCTTTTACGTTCATTTCTCGGATGTACCTCTTCAGGCAATTCGTTTATTTATTCTCATTTTATTTTATTACATTTATTCTCTCTCTCATTTTTTTTCTTGTTGAACTTCTCAGTTTTAATCGACTTAACTTGTTTTAGAATATTTTTAGGCTATTGTTGATTTAGGCTTAATTCACTTTGATTATTATACTGTAGTGTGCAAATAAAATAATGCACACCTGCTCTTAAGTATGATTTAATTTCATTGTAATTGTATTCTCATTCTGACCTTAACTTTAATAGAAATTGTAATTATATTCTTACTAACCTTAACTTTAATAGAAATTGTAACTGTATTCTTACTGACCTTAACTTTAATAAAAATTGTAATAGTAATACACCTGACACACATACATAACACTCACACTCACTTCCGATTGAAATAACCTAGTTTAAGTTTATGCTTACTAATCAATTCTTTGTAATAATTTTAATATATAAGAAGACAAATTTTTCAAATAAAAACAGACTAAAAACTCAACTGGTCTCATAACATATTATTGAACTCATAAAATCAATAATTGTGAAATACTCTGCGATTCGCGGGATTCTGAAGTTGCACGTTGCGCGACGACCACAATTATTGATCATAACAAAAATAATAAAGTAACAAAAGAGTTTATTAAATATACTCCTTTGCGTATCACCCCCACATCTCTTCTCTTTATAACATGGCGATCCTGCCAAATTATTAATCCGGCCAAGTTGTTGATCCTGCCAAATTATTAATCCGGCCAAGTTGTTGATCCTGCCAAATTATTAATCCGGCCAAGTTGTTGATCCTGCCAAATTATTAATCCGGCCAAGTTGTTGATCCTGCCAAATTATTAATCCGGCCAAGTTGTTGATCCTGCCAAATTATTAATCCGGCCAAGTTGTTGATCCTGCCAAATTATCAATCCGGCCAAGTAGTTGATCCTGCCAAATTATTAATCCGGCCAAGTTGTTGATCCTGCCAAATTATCAATCCGGCCAAGTTGTTGATCCTGCCAAATTATTGATCCGGCCAAGTTTTTTTGATCCTGCCAAAGTTTTTTCTGATCCTCCCGGCACATCCTGACAAAAGATATCCCATATGCAGGCTGACTCTCGGTCAACCAACTCGCGGATACCACCATACATACCGACTAATACCTCCCGGTCAAACAACCAGCAGATACCACTGTACATACCAACGCCCATCCCCGGTCCTAAACCCCTGACGATTGAAGAATATAGGCTAAGACAGAATTACGCTAAACAGGCTAAGCAATTTGCGCCGCATAGACCACAAAGAAAACGTGGTGGCAAACGAATTAAGCACGCCAATAAGATTCGGGAACTACACCAAATAAAGAATATTGCGACAGGCAAGACAAAGGAAAGGATAATTGATATAATAAAAAAGGAAAGACAAGAATGGGCTCGACAAAAAGCAAACAACAAGAAGAAATTACTATATACAACAGCAACGTCGGAGGACACAACAATGCACACGTGACCACAATAAAAATAACAACAGAAACATTAGTAGTAATAATAATAATAATAATATTGGGATATGCCTTATTTAAAGTAAATAGATATTATAAACAATATATTAACAAAAAATTAAATAAAGCCGTTAGTTTGTCCAATGTATAAAACAAATTAGTATATGAATAAACAAATAAAATAAAATAAAAATATACATATGAAAATAATATGTAAATATACACACATTTAATATAACACTTTTCTTTGATACATAAGTTAAACAATTTCAATTTTTACCACTTTTTTTTGTAAACAATTTTCGTATGGACCAATCGACTGAATTATTACAAAACCTTCTAAAAATTGAAACAAATTTAAGGAAAACGCTCAGTCGTCCGTACAAAAAAGAAACAATTGAAAACAAATTGGTAGAATTAGAAACACTAAAAGACCAATTTAGAAGACTAGATCAAGAGAAAATACCTCTAGAACTGAAGGTACAATTTAAAAATACCTACATTAGTCTGAAACAAAATTTTGAAGAACAGTTAGAGAATTTTAAGATGGCTTTTAATATGGAATTGGCAATGAAAACATTGCCCACCTTTTCTGGCAAATTTGAAGAGGTTGAAAACTTCTGCAAATTTGTAGAAATACTTTCTAAAAATCTGTCCGAAAACGGTAAAGCAGACTTACTGGAATTTGTTTATTATATCAAATTATCACAAAAAGTGAAAACTGCTATAGGCCTAACACAAACACCAAACACATTAGAAGAATTGTACACCTCTATTAAAAATACATTTAAAAACTCACACACAATACCTACGCTATAGAACACACTCAACACCTTACAACAACGTGGCAGTGTTGAAAATTACAGAGACAAAATAATAAACCTGATAAACCAATTAAATGGCTTGCAAATACAAGAATTGGGAGACACAGCAACAACAGCTGAACGAAAGGTTATAACGAAAATGAATGATAGTTATGCTCTCACAGTATTCAAAAAGGGCATCGATGAAAGATACAAACAGACCCTATTCGCTGCACAACCACAATCCTTAACCCAAGCAGTCAACTTAGCTCTAGAATTGGAAAAAGACCATAGCTTTCAAAATAAATCTCAAATACTTAGAATAAACAATCAGAACAATAGAACAAACAAAACCCGAAACAAAATCCAATACACCCCCCAAAATTCATACTGGACCAATAACCAGAGAAATTTCAACACTCAAAGAAATTTTACACAAAGAAACCGAAACCCCACATTCAATAACAGAACGCCACCCATAAACACATACAACAATTTCAGACACAACTCTAACATGCAAAACAATGATTCCCGGTATTATCCTAACATGCAAAACAATAATATAAGAAATATGCAAAACAATAATAATTTTCGGCAGAATGCGAACATGCAAAACAATCCCAGATACCCCCAAATACCTAACATCAGTCAAAATAATAGAAGAAGACACTTAAACGTTGTACAGAACCAGGGAAACGGAATACCGCTGGTGGTGGACGACACCATCACTGGCGTATAAACACACATAAAATTCTCAATATATCTAATAAAAACACTTTCTATGTTATGCTTCAGACTAAGCAAAATAAAACTATAAGATTACTAGTTGATACAGGAGCAGATATTTCAGTAATAAAATCTTACATATTACATATCACAAAATCTAACCTAATAAACAATATATACAATCTAAGTGGAATAACTACAGAAACTATACATACTATTGGAACAACATTTATACAACTACAAGTAGGACAAACAGAACTAAAACATGAATTTCATGTGGTGGAGGACAATTTCCCAATATCCACAGATGGAATATTAGGAATTGATTTCTTAAGAGATTACCTGTGCAAACTGGACTTCGAAACAATGACTATGGAAATCCATACAAATAATGAAGACATCGTACTACCAATGGAAACTAACAAACCCAAAATTATCTCAATACCACCCAGATCAGAGATAATACATCCGATAAAAATAAAATTAAAAGAGGATTCACTTATCTTAAACAAGGAATTTCAAAAAGGAGTGTTTTTAGCAAATTGTATAATTCCACGTAATGGGATAAAACACGTTAAAATTTTAAATACAACAGCACAAACCATAAACCTTAAAAATATTAATGTACAATTAGAGCCTCTTCGAAATTACCATATACTTAATGCGAGGCCACAAAACAAGGCTACTAAAGAACGATTAAACAGACTACTAAACACCATAAATATAAATCAAGAGGACAAAATTGCTAAGAACTCATTAATAGAGATATTCAAAGATTTTCAAGATATATTTCACTTAGACGGAGAGAAACTCACGACAAATAACTTTTATACACAGAAACTTCAGACAAAAGACGACAATCCAGTATACATCAAAAATTATCGACTACCACAAACACAAACTGAAGAAATTAATAAACAAGTGCAGAAATTAATTGACGATGACATAGTAGAACCTTCCGTAAGCCCGTATAACTCACCCTTACTAATAGTACCTAAAAAGACAACTGACAACACACAAAAATGGCGTCTTGTAGTAGATTTTCGAAAATTAAATGACAAATTAGTAAACGACAAATTTCCACTTACCAGACTGGAAGACGTTCTTGACAAATTGGGAAGAGCTAAATACTTTTCTACTCTAGATATGACGAGTTCATTTCACCAAATCAATTTAGACAAAAACTCCAGACCTCTAACAGCCTTTTCAACGAACAAAGGACATTACCAATTCAAACGACTACCTTTCGGTCTCAAAATTTCATCAAACAGCTTTCAAAGGATGCTCACAATAGCCTTAAGCGGACTAGACTCTAGCGCATTTCTCTATGTAGACGACATCATCGTGTTTGGCTGCACACTTAAACATCACAACGACAATCTAATAAGAGTTTTTACAAGATTACAAAAATATAACCTGAAACTCAATGCCAGTAAATGCAATTTTTTGAGACCTGAAGTTATATACCTTGGACACCTAATAACCAAAAATGGTATACAAACTGACCCATCAAAATTTAATGTTATAAAAAACTATCCCACACCCAAAAATGCAGACGAAGTAAGACGATTCGTCGCACTTTGTAATTACTACAGAAGATTTATAAAAGATTTTGCACAAATAGCAAAATGTCTAAACTCCTTATTAAAAAAGCATCAACCATTTATATGGTCAAACGAATGCCAAAAAGCATTCGAAACTTTAAAACAAAAATTAATGAATCCTCCTATACTACAATACCCTGACTTTGACAAACCATTCATACTGACAACAGATGCCTCAGATTACGCATTAGGAGCCATATTATCACAAGGAGAAATTGGACACGATTTACCAATTTCATATGCAAGCACTACCCTTTCAAAGCATGACATAAACAAACCCATAATAGAGAAAGAATTACTCGCTATTCATTGGGGTATTAAATTTTTCAGACCATACCTATACGGTCGTAAATTCGTGGTTATTACAGACCATAGACCACTAGTGTCACTATTCACTCACAATAACCCATCATCCAAAATGACGCGCATTAGAATGGAATTATGTGATTATAATTTTACAGTAATATATAAAAAAGGAAGTAATAATACAAATGCTGACGCTTTATCACGGATTAAAATAGATACTGATATGTTAAAAGACATGATACCTAAGAAGATAAATGTAATGACAAGAGGGCAAAAGTTAAAAATGATGAATAATGAAAGGATAGCAGATAACGCTAAAGATAATAATAATAACAAGAATAATGATATTAACCATACAAATTGTACTAACCAACCGAAGCCTGATCAACTTCATATTTGGGATTGTACTTCAATGTCTGACATAAATAAATTAAAGAAATTAAAAATTGAATTTATAAAGGGCAAAAACAAAACAAGGAAGAAAGTTAGTATAGATATAAATGAAAAAGATATACTATTGCGATGCAGTGAAAATCCACCGAATTTCGATTCTATTATGGATAAACTGACATCAAGATTGATTAAAGAGAAAATATTTGCTATAGCATTAAATAAAAATGATGATATATTTAAAATCATAGATGAAAATGATTTTAAAAGAAAAGTTAATGAAAAATTAAATAAGATAAATAATAATGCCCAAAAATTGATTATTATATTGTTTAAAGACCCTCAAACGATTAATGATACATTAATACAATTTAAACTAATAAATGAATATCATAATAGTCCACACGGCGGACATTTAGGAGTTAGAAAAACGCTCCTAAAACTTAAACAAAGGTATCTATGGAAAAATATGAATAAAATGATTAAGAATTTCGTGAATAATTGTAAAGAATGTATGATAAATAAACAAATAAAACATGTAAAAGAACCTCAAATTATAACGAGCACACCCACTACAAGCTTTGAAGTTGTAGAAATTGACACAGTAGGACCATTAAGAATAGCCAATGGATTTAGGTATATACTAATCATGCAATGTGAACTAACAAAATATATAATAGCATGTCCGATACAGAGTAAAGATGCAAAAACAAGAGCGAAACGATTGTTGAACAAGGATTACTAAAATATGGTCATTTCAAGATACTAAAATCAGACAGAGGAACTGAATTTACAAATGAATTACTGAGAAAGGTATGTGAACTACTCAAAGTTCAACAAATATTTTCAACCCCTTACCATCATCAAACTTTAGGCTCTGTTGAAAGAAATCATCGTGTCATGAATGAATATATGTTGTCATTTGCAGAAAATGACAATTGGGATAAATGGGTACCATATTACTGTTTTGCATATAACACTACCCCACACGTAACAACTGGGTACACACCCTATGAATTAGTATTTGGAAAAATAGCCTATATGCCAAATGATAACATTGATATAAATGAAACAAATAAAAATTTAGAGGATTATTATAGTGAATTAAAAGCCAAAATAAAATTTTCTACACAGAAAGCAAAAGAATTCTTAGAAAATGAAAAAAGTAAAAGAACACTAAACAATGACGTTAAAGAAAGCAAACCTTTACACTTGAAAGTAGGAGACTACGTATTATTGAAGAACATGACTAGACGAAAAAATGACAAACCATATATTGGTCCATACCAAATAATCGCTAGAAATGGTGTAAATTCCACCATCAAAATAAATGAAACGTTAAAAAAGTTTCACAATAATTTACTAAAACCATATAAAATAAGAATATAATAAGAAACGTAGAATAGTTAATATGAAATCCTAATTTTAATATAAACAAAAAAAAATTTTTTCTGTTTAAACAAAAAAAATTTTTTTCTTTTTGTAGGATAAGGGTGTAGTGTGCAAATAAAATAATGCACACCTGCTCTTAAGTATGATTTAATTTCATTGTAATTGTATTCTCATTCTGACCTTAACTTTAATAGAAATTGTAATTATATTCTTACTAACCTTAACTTTAATAGAAATTGTAACTGTATTCTTACTGACCTTAACTTTAATAAAAATTGTAATAGTAATACACCTGACACACATACATAACACTCACACTCACTTCCGATTGAAATAACCTAGTTTAAGTTTATGCTTACTAATCAATTCTTTGTAATAATTTTAATATATAAGAAGACAAATTTTTCAAATAAAAACAGACTAAAAACTCAACTGGTCTCATAACATATTATTGAACTCATAAAATCAATAATTGTGAAATACTCTGCGATTCGCGGGATTCTGAAGTTGCGCGTTGCGCGACGACCACAATTATTGATCATAACAAAAATAATAAAGTAACAAAAGAGTTTATTAAATATACTCCTTTGCGTATCACCCCCACATCTCTTCTCTTTATAACAATACCCTCCACCTCAGTGATGAAGGCATACTAAGTTTGTTCTTCCGTTTGCAACACCCAGAAGGGGGCGTCAGAGACCCTATAAAGTATATATATTCTCGATCAGCGTCATAAACTGAGTCGATATGTCCGTATGTCCGTCTGTTGTTGGCACTCTCACGGGCGTAAATTATGAGATTTTGAGCTGAAATTTTGTACAGAGACTTTTAGTTTTACACGCAGATCGCTCTTTAAAATGGGCAAAATCGGTCAAGAGCCACGCCCACAGTCGACAAAAATTTATTTATCTACAACAAAAATTAAGCTATAAACTTGAAATTTGGTATGTACATCTATACATATTTGTTTCATCGATATACCAAAAATGAACGTATTCGGATTACAGACACGCCTACTAGTAATAAAAATCTTTATATCTGCTAAAAAAGCTGACCTATGAACTTGAAATTTGGTACGCGTATACATAGTTATCCCATTGACTGACGTGCCAAAAATTGGCGCGGTCGGATAATAGACACGCCCACAATTAACAAAAAACTATATTTAACGTAAAAGTAGACTTGCATGTTGATGCCTAAGAACTACACTATTAGAGGGCGCAATATATTGTTAAGAATGGTCACGTAACTTCTTCATCTGATCAACCTCTACATATTCCGTCTATAAATATTGCTTATTCTCTTAATGCTGATGGTCCTGATATTTCTAGCGTTATTGATAGGGTACCTATTGTCAAAAAAAAGAGGGTCAAAACTGCTCATGCATCTTTTCCCAAAGATCAACAGCTTCAGGTGTCTCCTAAAAATGTCGATCGCTCTGTAAATGCTGATTGTCCTGGTACTCCGAAGCAATCATCAGAGTGCTCCAGTTGTGGAAGGTCTGATTGCAGTGCCTGCTCGAAAAAGCTTTATTTGTATCCCGTCTGATTGTTAATACTACAACTGATGTGGTCACTAACCATACTCTGCAAAAATTGCCTGAGCTAAACAAATATAACCTAAATGTTTTTAAATTTAAAATATCCCAGCCAAGGGACATATCATCGTTCAAAATTCTACTTCCAGAAAAATTTTTGATTTTTGATCGTTTAATAAATAAACAACTTTGGCCTGATGGTGTTCAAGTTAAGGAATTTATTCCGAGGAATAAACTTAATCGCCCAATTAATTTAGACCTCTCCAGCACTGTTTCAAAAAACTGAACTCTAATTTAACCATCCTTTATCAAAATGTCCGTGGTCTTAATACGAGGCTGAATGACACTAATGTCTTGATCTCACGTGTTAGCCTCTTTGTCATCCCTGAAGATTTAGATCATGATAATATTTATACGAACATTGTGCGTAAAAATTATCTTGATTTTAGCAAAGCCAACTACAATATTATTAGAGACATTCTGTCTGATGTTGTCTGTAACTTGGAGTATGAAAATATTAATAAATCTTTGTCCGTGTTTTACAATATACTGTACAATATACAGTGGTTTACTCACTGCTTACTCTCGTGCTAGGAGTGATTTTAACTCTAGGAATAAGTTTTATTATTCTAATTATATCACTTCTATTGAATCTAGTTTATTCAGTAACCCTAAAAACTTCTTTTCTTTTGTAAATACTCAGAGTAAACTTGTTGGTTTTTCCGCTGCAATGTTCTTTGCTAATTCAGAATCTTCGAATGAATATGGTATATCCAACCTTTTTGCAGATTATTTTGAAAATTCCTATTTATCCTCGAAAATCCCGCCTGATAATTATCCGTTTCCTATTAATTCACTTAATATTTTCCCTAACGTTTTTTTCTCTGAATCAGAAGTCTTTGACGCGTTATCTAAAATTAAGTTTTGTAATTATCCTGGTCCTGATGGTATACCGTCTTGTTTGCTACGTCGTTGTGCTGACCTTCTGTATGTTCCCATTACAAACTTTTTTAATGTTTGCTTAAAAAAAGGGATATTTTCCTACTTATTGAAAAACCTCTTTTATTATACCATTATATAAATATGGTCCTAGGAATTGTATTGAAAATTATAGGGGTATTGCTAAGCTTAGTGCGTTACCTAAGTTATTTGAACTCCTTATTACTAGAAGACTCACGCCGGCGATAAGATCGATTTTATCTCCTTGCCAACATGCCTTCTGTAAAGACAAGTCTACATCCCCTAATCTTTTTGAGCTTTGATTTTTAAACTTGAAAGTATAGGGTTTCCTGACAATAGGGTGTCCTGGTTTTGTAGTTATCTCACTGGTCGTACTTAAAGAGTATGTTTTAAATCCTGTTTGCCACGTGGTATTCCTGTTTCTTCGGGGTCCCTCAGGGTAGTCACCTTGGTCCTCTCTTATTCTTATTGTTTGTAAATGATCTTCCTGAATGTATTAAATTCTCTCGAGTCCTTATGTTTGCTGACGATGTTAAAATTTATTCTTCGTTGGATTCCTTGTGTGAAGCTTCTTTTGTACAGTCTTTCTTCCTGGTGTTATTTTAATGGAATGTCCCTAAATTTAAGAAAATGCAAAGAGCTTTCGTTTACATGGATCTCCTTTGTTCCAACGTCGTATACCCTTAATAATTATACTTTAGAAAATGTTTCAAGTTTTAATGACTTGGGCATTATTTTAGATTCAAAGCTAAGATTCAATATCCATATCGAAGCATCGGTTAATAGAGCCAAATCAATGCTGTTACTAAAAGCTTATTTGTTTTCCTTGTCAGACCTATACTTGAATATTCAGTTGTGGTATGGTTACCAAGTTATAGGATATATGACGACCTTATTGAGTCGGTCCAGAAACATTTTTTACTGTTTGCCCTCCGTGGCTTAGGTTGGAATGATTTAGCCCTACCACCGTATAAGGATAGATTATTGCTTATTGGGTTACCAGCTCTCGAGAAAAGTCGGGAGATGTTAGGTGTTTCTTTTTTAGTAAAATTAATTAAAGGTGATCTTGACTCCCCTTCCTTATTGAGTCAAATTTCTTTTAATATTCCCTGTCGTTTCTCTAGGCACTACGTTCCTTTATATCTCGGTCACTGCCGTACCAACTATCAGCTTTATAATCCTTTTCGCGTTATGTGTAAAATGGTAAACGATAATTGTGTCCTGTTTGATCTGTCCGATTCTATTAATGATATAAAAACAATAGTTCAAAGCAATTGATGCTAGATGGACTGCTTTTTTTTCTGCATAATCTTTATGCAGAGAAAATCTTTATCTTTATACTCACCCTTATTAATCTTATTATTATTATTATTATTATTATTATTAGTATAAGTTAGTATAAGATAGTTTGTAGTAATCTTAATAGTTTACATATATTATTAATATTTTTTGCTGCTTTTGTTGTTGTGGCGGTTGCGATTTAGATTATTGTATGTTGTTACTTATTGTTATTATTATAATATTTTTTTTTTGTTCTTATATATATATATATATATATATATTTGTTTACTACCTGTTTACTAGCTCTTAAGGTGCTAAATAATATTGTAGCACAAATTAAACAATAAACAATATACTTAAGCAGCTAGTATCTTATATTTAAATAATAAACCAAACTAAATTAAATAAATAAATAAAAAAAGAGGAAAACAAAACACTAAAACTAAAACAAGTGAAAATCTCATAATCAGTTATAACCGATCATTTAATATCCCTATACCCACAGAGGGGATACAGAAAAAAAAGTGGGGAAAAACTTTTTGAATGAAATAGAGGAAGAATACCAAAAATAGTGCGATCTGATCTAAATTTTGAATAGAAATTTTCAAATACATGTTTCAAAAATTATTTAATATTGTAAATTTCCGTCCTATAAAGACTTGTTACGAAAAATTTGCAAAAAAAATAACCGATTCATAGAATTTTTTAAAAGAAATCGAATCAAGGGGATGTACGGAGGTGCAAATAGTGCCGTCTTTAAGGGTCCCCATAATCTTTAGGGACTTGAAAATTGCCAAAAAAAAAATATTAAACACGCATACAGATGGACATGATTAAATCAATTTAGATAATGAGGCTGAGACTCCGCCGCTAGGTATATGTAGGGTGTAGAAAGAAAAAAACTCTCTTTTCTCGAATATGTTACATTAGGATGTTTGCAAAGGTAATGTAAATTATATAAATGGTTGTAATATTTGGTTGCCTTTTGAGATATTTTCTTTTATCGTCATTTCTATAAAAGGACATTTACACCCACTCTCTAATAAAAATCAGGATGAACTAGTGAATTATTGAAGAGGGAATGGATAAATAAAAACAAATATGCATATATAAATCAGCATTGAGAAATAAAGAACATTTTTATAGGTTAAAATTCAACTGATTAGAGAGAAAAACATACACAAACAATTAATTAAAGAACTTCATAAAAAAAAAGGTGGATTCAGTTTCACACCTGTACCAAAAGGGATTCTTTGTGCATTTTATAAAGCCTTCATAACCAAAGGTTAATTCCTGTAAAAATTTTATACAAAAAACTTTTTCTCTTCTTTCTTTTCTTCTCACAACCTAACAACTCTAATGATATATAATAGAATAATCTTCCGTTCTTCGAATGCTTTCAGAAATGCCTTTATTTTTACATTTTACATTTAAAGGCATTTCTTCTTCTTATCAATAAATATTTTTTTAAGTAAATTAATTAAGTTTTTCGTAAATTATATATAATTTATTGTATTTATTTCACCATGCTTATCGAAACTAATTATTCCCTATTGTTGGGACACCTTGTGTACAAAGTTGCAAAAAGAGAAAAAAGAGTTGTTTATCTGAGTAGTAGACAAGAAAGGAAGCAAGAGAGAACGCAATAAAACTAAAAAGGATAGTAGTCGAATTTGTTAAATGAATTGTATGTGTTAAATATTAAATTAAATAAAGGAAAATCAAAAACAAACGAAAGCAGTTCCTTCATAATTTTTGGTCCTTCGAGCCGGATCGGTCTAATACCGGTAGAGTCTGCGCCTACCTTAAAACATATCTAACTCAGAAAATTACGCGTGTCGAACCGCCATATTGTTGGCTGATTGCGCATTTGTCATCTATATCTTATTGGTATCTACACATCTTTGTTGGCTAACTACCAATTAATCAATGTCACAGGAAGATTTGTCACTTCCACATCGATTTGAAGTACAGAAACCACCGCAAAATATGGGAGAACTTCGTACAAAATTGCTACAACGTGAACAAATCACAAATCAAGTCCTACTTGAACACGAAAACATTCATACCTCTTTATCCTCTCTTACGGTTCACCAGTTGGAGGTGAAATTATCGCTATTTGGAGCGGAAATACGAAAGTTTCGATAGGATTCAAGCACAGCTTGAATCGTTCGATGAATCACAATTCGAAAGCAACCACAGGATGGACTTTGAAAATTCTTATTTCAACCTAAAATCTGCGTTATTGGAACGCATTGCAACTTTACGATCAGAAGCAGCAGAACCTAGTAGTAGCAGTACCTGGGTAATGACCAATACAACACAACGAGTAAAATTACCAAACTTACAACTCCCAAAATTCAGCTGACATTTTAAAGACTGGCTAGAATTTATAAATATGTTCACAGTTTTAGTTGATGAAAACGATCAATTATCACCAGTAGAAAAATTTCAATACCTTCGCTCTTGTCTTACTGACAGCGCAGCTAAAGTTATACAATCGTTCGAAATCACTGCATCAAATTACAGTCAAGCATTAGATGTGTTAAGGACGAGATATGATAACAAAAGGTTCATATTTAAATCACACATCGAACATTTATTTGATATCACAAAAATCAACAAACCAAATGAAACGACTTTGGGAGAATTGATTGATACCGTAAATTCGAATATAAGAGCGCTGAAATCTTTCGCATCGGATGTAGAAATAGCAGATGGAATTATATTACATTTGGTCTGCTCCAAGTTAGATACAGCCACATTAACTAAATGGGAAGAAAACTTATCTTTAATTGAAGAAGGCGGCGTTGCCCAAAGTTCCAAGCTACCATCTTGGAACGAATTAGCAGATTTCCTAGAAAAACGATGTAAAACATTGCATATTATCAATGACAATCAAGCAACAAAACAATCATTTCAACAATTACCCTCATCAAAACAATCAGCATCACACGTAGCGTCTACGCAATACACCAAATGTATATTTTGTAAAATCTCGCCATATCACACTCCATTTCTATGTAGACAATTTACTACACAAAGCACAAAGAAAAGATTTCGCACTGCAAAACAATTAAAATTATGTCTAAATTGTCTTGGAACCAAACATTTGGCAAATAGTTGCCCATCAGTAAGTCGTTGCCGTCGTTGTAAAGAAAAACACCACACGTTATTACACTTCGAAAATTCAGAAAAAAGTAAGTCATCTGAATCATTAACACCAAATGACGATCAAAAGAACTCAAACCCAAATCAGTCCACTGACACACAAACTAGTCTACAGGTAAACCGATCATGTACTGATGTCATTTTGGGAACAGCTAAGGTTGAATTGTGTACTCCACATGGCACATCTATTGTAATTCGTGCTCTGTTGGACTCAGGATCGCAATTGCATTTCATCACTGAACGCATAGCTCAACATTTAAAGGTTCCTAGACACAAAAATAACATAAATATCACAGGCCTTGGTTTAAATGGCACAAATGTATACCAAACGTGTGTTTGCACAGTAAAATCTACAAGAACCGGTTTTTCCACACAAATATTGTCAGCAATAATTCCACAAATTACGTCTTTTCAACCATTAGATTCAATTGATCGTTCTCAGTTGAACATACCCGAAAATATATCGAAGGGACTAGCTGATGATTCATTTGATATACCTGGTCCAATAGATTTATTAATTGGTGCAGAATTATTTTACGATTTATTAATGATTGGGCAAGTAAAAACAAACTCATTGAGCATTTTACAAAAAACAAAACTTGGCTGGATTGTGTCTGGCTCGGCAGTTCGCAGCATCATTAAATCAAATAACAATCGGGTGGCAACACTTGCATCTGCTCAGAAATTAGAAAATGAATCGCTTTCCAACGCTGAACTGTCATTAAATCAAATTGTAAACAAATTCTGGCAAATAGAAGAAGTACAAACAAATGATCGGCGAGAATTTACACCAAAAGAGCATGAATGTGAAAAATATTTTGAGGAAACTACAAAAAGATGTTCTAAAACTAACAAATTCATTGTAAGACTGCCGTTCAAAATTCATCCGATTGAACTAGGTGCATCAAAGCAAACAGCCGAAAAGAGATACTTCAATTTAGAAAAAAGAATGAACAACAACAAAACAATGAAAATTGAATATATGAAATTCATGCAAGAATATGCAAATATGAAACACATGCTTCCAATAAAAAATGCAGAAAATGTTAATTACATCCCGTACCAATGTGTATTGCGGCCAGATAGTTCAAGCACAAAACTTCGCGTCGTATTTGATGCTTCGTGTCCTACTGCAAGTGGAAAATCTCTTAACGATATTTTGAAAGTAGGTCCTACATTACAACAAGATATATTTAACATATTGGTTCGGTTTAGAACTCATAAATTTGCATTAGTAGCAGACATTGTTAAAATGTATAGACAAGTCTTAGTAGATGAACGTGATGCCATGTGGCAATGCATATTGTGGAGAAAATGTCTCAATGACGAGTTACTTACGTATTCTCTTAGAACAGTGACATATGGAACAAGTTGTGCACCTTATTTGGCTGTAAAATGTTTAATGCAATTAGCTGAAGAAGAAATTGCACATTATCCAATCGGTTCAGCCACAATTAAAAATGATTTTTACGTTGACAATTTAATGACTGGAGCATCTTCAGTTGAAGATTTAACGGAAATTAAACGTCAAACAACAGAGCTTTTGTTAAAGGGTGGATTTCCACTTAAAAAATTCGCTTCAAATAGCAAAACAGTGATGGATTGTATACCTCCATCTGATAGAGAGCAGATCGTATATTTCGATAATATAGATTACATCAAGACATTGGGTCTTAGATGGTCACCAAGTAAAGATTGTTTTGGCTATAACTACAAAGAAGAGCACAACATAGATTCATCAGAAATCACGAAACGAACCATTTTGGCGGAAATAGCGAGACTGTTTGACCCTCTTGGCTTGATTAGTCCAATCATTGTGAGATGCAAACTTTTGCTACAAACGCTCTGGTGTCTCAAACTTCATTGGGATGAAGGTTTACCTCTGTCCACTCTAGAAGAATGGAAGCAATTAAGACATGATCTCTCATTGATAGCACATATGAAATTGCCAAGGTACGCACGGTTTAATTCAACTACTAACATCCATGCCTTTGCAGACGCCAGTGACAAAGCATACGGTGCTTGCATTTATGTCGTTACATACAACGGTGAAAAATTTGTGTCATCATTAATGTGTGCAAAATCCAAAATAGCTCCTTTAAAAAAGCTCAGTCTGCCAAGACTAGAATAATGTGCGGCTTTTCTCTTAGCAGAACTCTTAAAATCAACTTTAAAAAGCATTTCAATTTCGCCTAATCAAATTTACTGTTGGTTAGATTCAATGGTTGCACTGTGTTGGATCAAAGGTGATGCTTCACGTTGGAAGCCCTTTGTAGCTAACAGAGTTACAAGAATAAACGATCTTACAAATGGTGCGATATGGTCACACGTACCTTCTGAACTTAATGCAGCCGATATACTTTCTCGTGGTACGACTTACAATTCATTAGTTAAAAACACATTATGGTTTCATGGTCCGCCGTTTATTGTACAATCAAAGGAAAATTGGCCACCAAATGTTTTGTTACACGATTTAGAAGACGTTCCGGAAACGCGTAAATCAAAATTATTAGTTGCAGTTCAAACCGTTGAAACAGACATGTTATTGGAACATAAATTCATTAACAGTTACAACAAACTTTTATATATGTTCGCATACATAAATCGATTCATTAATAATACTCGTCAACGTCATAAACACACTGGCCAAATCAATGTATTTGAGCTCAACAATGCACTTTTAACCATTTGTAAAATTGTGCAAACATCATCATTTTCTTTGGAATTAAAACGTTTACAATCAAACAAACAAATACATCATTCTTCAAAACTACGACAACTGTCTCCATTCATTCACGAAGATTTAATCAGAGTTGGTGGTAGACTTTCACATTCAAATTTGCCGTTTACAACGAAACATCCAGTCGTTTTGCCAGGTTGGCATGCATTTGTCAAAACCTTAACTGATAACCTTCATCGTAAGCACATGCATGCAGGTATACTGACACTTCATAACATAATTAGAGATCAATTTTGGATCATTAATGCTAAAAATACAATAAAACAAGTAATTCATCGCTGTATTCTATGCTACCGTATGCGACCAATCACTGCGCAACAAATTATGGGTTCGCTACCTATTGAAAGAGTTACACAAACATATCCTTTCAAGTATGTGGTGTTGATTATTGCGGTCCCTTTTTAGTCACCAGTCAAATTCGTGGAAGATCGCCAACCAAGGTTTACATAGCAATATTTATTTGTTTTGTCGTTAAAGCTGTTCATTTGGAACTGGTCCCAGATCTTACAACAGCAGCGTTCATTTCTGCACTAAAACGATTCATTTCACGTCGAGGACGATGTACGAAAATTTATTCCGATAATGCTACAAATTTCGTTGGAGCCAATAATGAACTACGTGAATTATTGAATTCATTTTGTTCAGAAAATCATAAAAAACAGGTAGTAGAAGCTTGTTGCCAACAAGGTATAGCGTGGAGTTATATTCCTCCTAGATCTCCGCACTTTGGAGGATTGTGAGAAAGTGCGGTAAAACAAGCCAAATATTATCTTCGTCGTACAGTTCAAAATTATGTTCTTAACTTTGATGCCTTGCATACGTTATGTTGTCAAGCTGAAGCCATGATCAATAGACGTCCTATAACTCCTCTGTCAAGTGATCCGAACGATTTTGACGCGCTCACGCCAGCGCATTTTTTAATTGGACGAACGTTAACAGCTCTGCCTGAACCATCCGCCAAAGAAATAAATATGAACTCTTTAAAGCATTATCATAAATCAAAATGGATTCAACAACAATTTTGGAATCGATGGAGAAATGAATATTTGAAAACTTTGCAACAAACAACAAAATGGCCTATTGCTCAAAACAACATACAAGTTAATGATATGGTACTTCTACAAGAGGATAGTACACCTCCTCTCACTTGGCCCTTGGGTCGTGTGATTGCAACGTGTCCTGGTGCAGATGGAAAGGTTCGAGTGGTGGAGGTAAAAACGTCAAAGGGCATATACAAAAGAGCGATAACGAAGCTTTGCAAGTTACCTATTGAACAGGGTTCAAATGATATAACTATCTAAAGTTTGGTTGAAAGTTTCTCTTTCAACAGGGGGGAGTATGTTGGGACACCCTTGTGTACAAAGTTGCAAAAAGAGAAAAAAGAGTTGTTTATCTGAGTAGTAGACAAGAAAGAAAGCAAGAGAGAACGCAATAAAAGTAAAAAGTATCAGATTGATTGTTGAGTTTTACGCTGAGTATGATTTTTGATAAATAGGGGCGTGTCCATTATCCGATCACGCTCATTCTTGGCACATTGCCAGATGTGATAATTATAGATATGCATTCTAAATATCAAGTTTATAGATAAATTTTTATGGCAGATAAATCGATTTTTATTGATGGTGGGCGTGGCTATTTACCGATGTTGCCTATTTTAAATAGCAATTTACGTGCGGAAACTAGAACAATACTATCTGGACAAAATTTTCTGCTTAATATCTCAAAATTTTACGACCGTAAGAATGCCAACAAGAGGCGGATATATACTTTGTAGAGTGTCTGATGCCCAATTGTGAGCGTTGCAAATGGTATTGCAAACTTTAGATTTAGAGAAGTAAGTTCTTAGAAACCAGAGAGAGAAAAGCCGATAGATATGCTGCTTGAGTATATACTATTGAAAGGCAGTGAGCAGTGAACAACAGAATGACACATTACTGATTTTCTATAACTGTGTTGTTGTTCACTAATCACTAATAACAGTCTTAACAGCTTTTGTAGTTTATGGATTAGTCATCTGATCATTTCTATTTTCGTCCGAATACTAGTCCGATCATTATTTGTAGAATTTTTTTTTTCTTTATTAAATATTATTATTATATATGTTGATATATAATGTTTGTGTTTAGGGAATTTTTCTAATTATATAATTTTTAAAAATGTTTACTGTTAATCCCGCCCTACCTACACACAACATAATCATAGACTCATAAAATGTGTCATGGTTAATATTAAACTGTACTCATTTAATAACTAACAATTGTTTTGTAATATTTTTAATTCTACTTATTTCGTATTTCTATAATTAATCTGCATATACAATATGAGATTTTTTTTTGTTTTTGTCGCACTATTACAACAAAAAGGCCTACACAATTATTGCAAACTTATTCATAAACGGTTTAACTTTTTATACATAATGAGTGTATATTAGACCGGTCCTTATTTTGATTTTTCTCGAATTTGTACCACGGCAAGCACTAAAAACATTTCATTTGGTGTCCAAAAAACACAAAAAGAAAAAAAAATTGAGCACGATTGGACAATTTTTAGCCGTGCCTCAAGCCACTCCTTGTTTTTATTATTAGAAATAGGACTAGAAATCGTTTTTTTTTATTTCTTATTCAAAATTATTTGAAAAACAAGTAAGAAAACTAAATTTGGCTTAGACCAAATCTTAAATACCCTCCACCTCTACACGAAAGGGCGTGGCAAATATATATATATATATATTGCGCCCTCTAATAGTGTATGTCTTAGCATGTAAGTCTACTTTTACGTTAAATATGACTTTTTTAAAGTTGTGGGCGTATCTGTTATCCGACCGCGCCCATTTTTGGCACGTCAGTCAATGGGATAACTGTGTATACGCGTACCAAATTTAAAGTTCCTAGGTTAACTTTTGTGGCAGATATAAAGATTTTTATTAATTTTGGGCGCGTCTGTAATCCGAGTACGCCCATTTTTGGCATATCGATGTAGATAATATTCATAGATATACATACCAAATTTCAAGTTTGTAGCTCATATTTTGTGGTAGATAAATAGATTTTTGTCGATTGTGGGCGCGGCTCTTGACCGATTTTGCCCATTTTAAAGAGCGATCTGCGTGCAAAGAATAAAAGTGCCTCATCACTGAGGTGGAGGGTATAAAAACTGTTCATATCTTTCAGCCGTATTTTCGTAAACATATTGATGAAATTGAACCCACTTCCACGAATCCCAATCATAAATATCGCGGCTTTACACTGAAAGACCTTTCCATTGAGCTGGGTGGTGTTTACAAGTGTTTGATGCAAACGGAAAATGACTCAAAGTATAGAGAGGAAGAATTGAATATAATCGATATCAGTAATTATACGATTTATTTCAATGTTGTGCAAGTTCAAAATGAAACCCATTTAGAATGTTTGGTATCCAATATCTATCCAGAACCTCGCATACACTTTGAGTGAGTTTGCTTTCCTTAAAAAAGGAAATTTAAAAATAAAAATTTACTTACTTTACAACTTTTCGAAATTTTCACTTACAGTGCCAAAGACGAGAAGTTGTTGTATACAATGGCTGCAAGTATTACGATATTAGATAATGGCTTCTACGAGGCGGCAATGAGAGCTGTTGTACAAAACGTGGACGAGGATGAGGATAAATTTCAATGCTTTATAACATTTGATGGTTTGCCTTACAATATTACCTCTAATGCCATATTGGACACGGATTATATTCTCAAGCCTTCCAGTGGCAGTCTTCTATTCACCATTCTTTATTGTCAGTCGTATTCGTGAGCTCCAAGTTGTAATTTTTTCAAAACAGAGCAACACAGCGTATGAGTGTTACTCAACTATATATGTATATTTTTTGTGCCTGTACATATGTAGTAATGAGATGAGATTTTAAGAGCATATTTGTGTAGGTATTTCTTTTTACGTAATTTAGTTTATATTTCTTTATACTAAAAAAATAAGAGAAAAGAAACTATTATTAATATTTGCAAATACGACCGCCCATGATCTTAGAAAATGACTATTTTAAAAATTTTATTTTTCAACTAAGTGGGTGGTGCCAGACCCATAGAACATGCTTCGTTTGAAAGCTAAATTAATTTACGAATTTCCGTATAAAATTTGAGCTAAATCCGTCCAGCCGTTTCCATGTTATAAGGCTTTAAAAATTATGTTAGCCATTTGTTTACTGAGCAGTTCTGCAAACATTGGGAAATTTCTCTATTTCTTCGGGGATCCTCAGGTAATCTTAGAAAATGACTATTTTATTTATAAACAAAAACAACATTCAGAAGGATATGCATATTTTTTTTTTATTAATTTTTATTATTTTTATATATAATTATGTTTACAGTTTTTCCTAATAATAATTATTTTAGTTGTTTGTTGTTTGCTTGTTTTTTTGGCGAATACTTTTGATATTCTTCTTTAAACTTAGAAAAAATAAAATCTAAGTAAATATTATTAACGGTGAGAATGGGTAGGTGTGCGTGCATTCGATTTGTTTGAAATCGTTTTGATTGGAGTTAGGTTTTCATCTTTCCTTCTTTTTTTTTTTTTTGCCTATTTACTGCAGTTGTTGTATAATAACACACTTTGTTGCGAACGATTAACTTGTTTAACATAATAAAAAAGTCCTCGCTAACTAAAATATTGTGAACCACCCACAAAAAACACACTCTTGCACGTAACATTGTTGTTTCATTAAATTCTTCTTGAAGGGGAAAGAAACGAGGCAGGAAGAAGCATTTGTTTATATATGTATAAAAAAAAACAGAACAACTATTTTTAGAGCAATGGCGTTTTTTGGCTTTTGTTGTTGTCATTACTATACTGTTGATGTGTTGTTTAGTGTTACTGTTGTTAGTTCCTCAATTTTCCCGCCAAACTAATAAAAACGGCTGCTTCTCTAAGTATTTGCTAATTTACTTAGCTGCTCTTCTCCGTTCTTCCATTTCTTCGTTTTTCTTCTTCTTTATTTTATTGTTGTTTACTTCGATTAGTGTTGTGTACATACGCTTAAGAAATATGTAAACATTAAAACAAATAATTTAATCGTTTTTTAAAATTTCCTACTACGAATAAAATAAAGCAAAAAAATTCAAAACAAAAATTAATTGGTTGTGTTATGTTCTTTTTTCTTTTTTTTTTTTTCACAGTTTTACAGCAATTCCTAAACTGTGATGCAGATTATTACTCAATTTACCACTTGTCGACAACAGTATCAGGAACTACATATATGTTTATATATATAAAGATGTGCATAGATTTAAGAAGAAAAAGAAATTGTCAACGATTTGGAAAGAAAATTTAAAAGAAATATATAAAAAAAGAACAATTAATTATATAAATAACAAGTAAGAATATTATGGTCGATAAAGCTCGACCCCTCTATACACTACATCACTTCGTACTAAATACAACTCAGGTTCGTCAAAATGCGCTTAAAAATAGCATTAATTTAAAACTTGTGGGAATCGAACCTGCGATCTCCCACATTAGACACTCGAGTGTTAGTCAAGCCAAAGGGGTCAAAATAGGTTGTTACCTAAAGAGGAGCCCTAAAAATAAGTTCTTCCGAATTACTAGGGCTAACCTTTAAAGCACCATAGGTTATACTGACAGACACAACTTAACAGAATATAAAATATAGAAAATAGAATAAATAAAAAAGGGTACATTTGGCCAAGGCCAAATCTTAATTACCTACCATCCTTGTCCCCAAGTATATGTACATATATACATATGCTAATATATCTATACTTTATAAGTAATTCCGAAAATTTACTTAAAAAATTGCTACTTTTCGGGTTATTTTAAATTGTGGGCGTGATGCATAAACAATTTTGCCCAATTACCAACCAGCATATGAACTCTATCAACACTTCTGACAAGTTTGGAATTGATATTTCAATTTTTTGTGTCCAGGACGCATATACCGGACAGACAGACATGGTGATATTGACTCAGTTTTCGATGTTGATTCAGAATATATATACTTTGTTGGATCTCCAACATTGGCATGGGCGTTGTAAATATTTTTGTATTCATTTTCTATGATGGTGGGTATGAAAAATATTCAAAAAAAAAACATTAAAAACCATTAAAAGTTAATAAATGCAAACCAGTTTTCGGGGTGAGGGAATAAACGCATGTGAAAGATAATACACGTGATGATTTATTTAACATAAGCTCGGGGTACTGCCAGCCAAAAAATAATCCTCTGTTTTGGCATTGTATGTTTATATAATAGGTTTCAGGAGCACAGGAGCCTTGGTTATATAATAATTCAATTAAAATTTATTTTGGTAGTATTTGGGGATATGGACTCCAACTAAAAGTTAATGAAATACATTGTCTATTTATGTATTTATGTGTGTGTAATCGTATTTTATTTATATATGTTTCGATTATTTTTTATATATAAGTGTTAAATAGAATATTTGATGCTATTTTTTTTCCTTTTCTTTTTTCTTCTTTTACGTTCATTTCTCGGATATACCTCTTCAGGCAATTCGTTTATTTATTCTCATTTTATTTTATTACATTTATTCTCTCTCTCATTTTTTTTTCTTGTTGAACTTCTCAGTTTTAATCGACTTAACTTGTTTTAGAATATTTTTAGGCTATTGTTGATTTAGGCTTAATTCACTTTGATTAGTATACCCTCCACCTCAGTGATGAGGGCATACTAAGTGTGTTCTTCCGTTTGCAACACCCAGAAGGAGGCGTCAGAGACCCTATAAAGTATATATATTCTCGATCAGCGTCAAAAACTGAGTCGATATGTCCGTATGTCCGTCTGTTGTTGGCACTCTCACGGGCGTAAATTATGAGATTTTGAGCTGAAATTTTGTACAGAGACTTTTAGTTTTACACGCAGATCGCTCTTTAAAATGGGCAAAATCGGTCAAGAGCCACGCCCACAGTCGACAAAAATTTATTTATCTACAACAAAAATTAAGCTATAAACTTGAAATTTGGTATGTACATCTATACATATTTGTTTCATCGATATACCAAAAATGGACGTATTCGGATTACAGACACGCCTACTAGTAATAAAAATCTTTATATCTGCTAAAAAAGCTGACCTATGAACTTGAAATTTGGTACGCGTATACATAGTTATCCCATTGACTGACGTGCCAAAAATTGGCGCGGTCGGATAATAGACACGCCCACAATTAACGAAAAACTATATTTAACGTAAAAGTGGACTTGCATGCTGATGCCTAAGAACTACACTATTAGAGGGCGCAATATATTGTTAAGAATGGTCACGTAACTTCTTCATCTGATCAAGCTCTACAGATTCCGTCTATAAATATTGCTTATTCTCTTAATGCTGATGGTCCTGATATTTCTAGCGTTATTGATAGGGTACCTATT
Source organism: Ornithomya chloropus (assembly GCA_963971445.1). NCBI lineage: Eukaryota > Metazoa > Arthropoda > Insecta > Diptera > Hippoboscidae > Ornithomya > Ornithomya chloropus. The sequence goes on from OZ020531.1 coordinate 2,758,575, forward strand.
GTCAAAAAAAAGAGGGTCAAAACTGCTCATGCATCTTTTCCCAAAGATCAACTGCTTCAGGTGCCTCCTAAAAATGTCGATCGCTCTGTAAATCTGATTGTCCTGGTACTCCGAAGCAATCTTCAGAGTGCTCCAGTTGTGGAAGGTCTGATTGCAGTGCCTGCTCGAAAAAGCTTTATTTGTATTCCGTCTAATTGTTAATACTACAACTGATATGGTCACTAACCATACTCTGCAAAAATTGCCTGAGCTAAACAAATATAACCTAAATGTTTTTAAATTTAAAATATCCCAGCCAAGGGACTTATCATCGTTCAAAATTCTACTTCCAGAAAAATTTTTGATTTTTGATCGTTTAATAAATAAACAACTTTGGTCTGATGGTGTTCAAGTTAAGGAATTTATTCCGAAGAATAAACTTAATCGCCCAATTTAGACCTCAAAATATTAATAAATCTTTGTCCGTGTTTTGCAATATACTGTAGAATATACAGTGGTTTACTCACTGATTATTTAGCTTACTCTCGTGCTAGGAGTGATTTTAACTCTAGGAATAAGTTTTATTATTCTAATTATATCACTTCTATTGGATCTAGTTTAATCAGTAACCCTAAAAACTTCTTTTCTTTTGTAAATACTCAGCGTAAACTTGTTGGTTTTTCCGCTGTAATGTGCTATGCTAATTCAGAATCTTCGAATGAATATGGTATATCCAACCTTTTTGCAGATTATTTTGAAAATTCCTATTTATCCTCGAAAATCCCGTCTGATAATTATCCGTTTCCTATTAATTCACTTAATATTTTCCCTAACGTTTTTTTCTCTGAATCAGAAGTCTTTGACGCGTTATCTAAAATTAAGTTTTGTAATTATCCTGGTCCTGATGGTATACCGTCTTGTTTGCTACGTCGTTGTGCTGACCTTCTGTATGTTCCCATTACAAACTTTTTTAATGTTTGCTTAAAAAAAGGGATATTTTCCTACTTATTGAAAAACCTCTTTTATTATACCATTATATAAATATGGTCCTAGGAATTGTATTGAAAATTATAGGGGTATTGCTAAGCTTAGTGCGTTACCTAAGTTATTTGAACTCCTTATTACTAGAAGACTCACGCCGGCGATAAGATCGATTTTATCTCCTTGCCAACATGCCTTCTGTAAAGACAAGTCTACATCCCCTAATCTTTTTGAGCTTTGATTTTTAAACTTGAAAGTATAGGGTTTCCTGACAATAGGGTGTCCTGGTTTTGTAGTTATCTCACTGGTCGTACTTAAAGAGTATGTTTTAAATCCTGTTTGCCACGTGGTATTCCTGTTTCTTCGGGGTCCCTCAGGGTAGTCACCTTGGTCCTCTCTTATTCTTATTGTTTGTAAATGATCTTCCTGAATGTATTAAATTCTCTCGAGTCCTTATGTTTGCTGACGATGTTAAAATTTATTCTTCGTTGGATTCCTTGTGTGAAGCTTCTTTTGTACAGTCTTTCTTCCTGGTGTTATTTTAATGGAATGTCCCTAAATTTAAGAAAATGCAAAGAGCTTTCGTTTACATGGATCTCCTTTGTTCCAACGTCGTATACCCTTAATAATTATACTTTAGAAAATGTTTCAAGTTTTAATGACTTGGGCATTATTTTAGATTCAAAGCTAAGATTCAATATCCATATCGAAGCATCGGTTAATAGAGCCAAATCAATGCTGGGATTTATAAAGAGGTAGTCCAAGGAATTTAATTACCCCTATGTTACTAAAAGCTTATTTGTTTCCCTTGTCAGACCTATACTTGAATATTCAGTTGTGGTATGGTTACCAAGTTATAGGATATATGTCGACCTTATTGAGTCGGTCCAGAAAAATTTTTTACTGTTTGCCCTCCGTGGCTTAGGTTGGAATGATTTAGCCCTACCACCGTATAAGGATAGATTATTGCTTATTGGGTTACCAGGTCTCGAGAAAAGACGGGAGATGTTAGGTGTTTCTTTTTTAGTAAAATTAATTAAAGGTGATCTTGACTCCCCTTCCTTATTGAGTCAAATTTCTTTTAATATTCCCTGTCGTTTCTCTAGGCACTACGTTCCTTTATATCTCGGTCACTGCCGTACCAACTATCAGCTTTATAATCCTTTTCGCGTTATGTGTAAAATGGTAAACGATAATTGTGTCCTGTTTGATCTGTCCGATTCTATTAATGATATAAAAACAATAGTTCTACGCAATTGATGCTAGATGGACTGCTTTTTTTTCTGTATAATCTTTATGCAGAGAAAATCTTTATCTTTATACTCACCCTTATTAATCTTATTATTATTATTATTATTAGTATAAGTTAGTATAAGATAGTTTGTAGTAATCTTAATAGTTTACATATGTTATTAATATTTTTTGCTGCTTTTGTTGTTGTGGCGGTTGCAATTTGGATTATTGTATGTTGTTACTTATTGTTATTATTATTATATTTTTTTTTTTTGTTCTTATATATATATATTTGTTTACTACCTGTTTACTAGCTCTTAAGGTGCTAAATAATATTGTAGCACAAATTAAACAATAAACAATATACTTAAGCAGCTAGTATCTTATATTTAAATAATAAACCAAACTAAATTAAATAAATAAATAAAAAAAGAGGAAAACAAAACACTAAAACTAAAACAAGTGAAAATCTCATAATCAGTTATAACCGATCATTTAATATCCCTATACCCGCAGAGGGTATACAGAAAAAAAAGTGGGGAAAAACTTTTTGAATGAAATAGAAGAAGAATACCAAAAATAGTGCGATCTGATCTAAATTTTGAATAGAAATTTTCAAATACACGTTTCAAAAATTATTTAATATTGTAAATTTCCGTCCTATAAAGACTTGTTTCGAAAAATTTGCAAAAAATTAACCGATTCATAGAATTTTTTAAAAGAAATCGAATCAAGGGGATGTACGGAGGTGAAAATAGTGCCGTTTTTAAGGGTCCCCATAATCTTTAGGGACTTGAAAATTGCCAAAAAAAAAAATATTAAACACGCATAGAGATGGACATGATTAAATCAATTTAGATAATGAGGCTGAGACTCCGCCGCTAGGTATATGTAGGGTGTAGAAAGAAAAAAACTCTCCTTTCTCGAATATGTTACATTAGGATGTTTGCAAAGGTAATGTAAATTATATAAATGGTTGTAATATTAGATTGCCTTTTGAGATATTTTCTTTTATCGTCATTTCTATAAAAGGACATTTACACCCACTCTCTAATGAAAATCGGGATGAACTAGTGAACTATTGAAGAGGGAATGGATAAATAAAAACAAATATGTATTTATAAATCAGCATTGAGAAATAAAGAACATTTTTATAGGTTAAAATTCAACTGATTAGAGAGAAAAACATACACAAACAATTAATTAAAGAACTTCATAAAAAAAAAGGTGGATTCAGTTTCACACCTGTACCAAAAGGGATTCATTTTATAAAGCCTTCATAACCAAAGGTTAATTCCTGTAAAACTTTTATACAAAAAACTTTTTTCTCTTCTTTCTTTTCTTCTCACAACCTAACAACTCTAATGATATATAATAGAATAATCTTCCGTTCTTCGAATGCTTTCAGATATGCCTTTATTTTTACATTTTACATTTAAAGGCATTTCTTCTTCTTATCAATAAATATTTTTTTTAAGTAAATTAATTAAGATTTTCGTAAATTATATATAATTTATTGTATATATTTCACCATGCTTATCGAAACTAATTATTCCCTATATTATAACGGTTTCCAATCATTTGTAAAAATGAGAGATTTTCAAAAATCCTTCCTATCGCCTATCGAAAAACAATATATAAGTAAAAAACAAGCTTAAATATCCTCCACATCTACATACAAACGGTGGTGGGCATGGCAAGTATTTGATTACGCTCTCTAATAGTGTATCCGATTGATTGTTGAGTTTTACGCTGAGTATGATTTTTGATAAATAGGGGCGTGTCCATTATCCGATCACGCTCATTCTTGGCACATTGCCAGATGTGATAATTATAGATATGCATTCTAAATATCAAGTTTATAGGTAAATTTTTATGGCAGATAAATCGATTTTTATTGATGGTGGGCATGGCTATTTACCGATTTTGCCTATTTTAAATAGCGATTTACGTGCGGAAACTAGAACAATAATATCTGGACAAAATTTTCTGCTTAATATCTCAAAATTTTACGACCGTAAGAATGCCAACAAGAGGCGGATATATACTTCGTAGAGTGTCTGATGCCCAATTGTGAGCGTTGCAAATGGTATTGCAAACTTTAGATTTAGAGAAGTAAGTTCTTAGAAACCAGAGAGAGAAAAGCCGATAGATATGCTGCTTGAGTATATACTATTGAAAGGCAGTGAGCAGTGAACAACAGAATGACACATTACTGACTTTCTATAACTGTGTTGTTGTTCACTAATCACTAATAACAGTCTTAACAGCTTTTGTAGTTTATGGATTAGTCATCTGATCATTTCTATTTTCGTCCGAATACTAGTCCGATCATTATTTGTAGAATTTTTTTTTTCTTTATTAAATATTATTATTATATATGTTGATATATAATGTTTGTGTTTAGGGAATTTTTCTAATTATATAATTTTTAAAAATGTTTACTGTTAATCCCGCCCTACCTACACACAACATAATCATAGACTCATAAAATGTGTCATGGTTAATATTAAACTGTACTCATTTAATAACTAACAATTGTTTTGTAATATTTTTAATTCTACTTATTTCGTATTTCTATAATTAATCTGCATATACAATATGAGATTTTTTTTTGTTTTTGTCGCACTATTACAACAAAAAGGCCTACACAATTATTGCAAACTTATTCATAAACGGTTTAACTTTTTATACATAATGAGTGTATATTAGACCGGTCCTTATTTTGATTTTTCTCGAATTTGTACCACGGCAAGCACTAAAAACATTTCATTTGGTGTCCAAAAAACACAAAAAAAAAAAAATTGAGCACGATTGGACAATTTTTAGCCGTGCCTCAAGCCACTCCTTGTTTTTATTATTAGAAATAGGACTAGAAATCGTTTTTTTTTTATTTCTTATTCAAAATTATTTGAAAAACAAGTAAGAAAACTAAATTTGGCTTAGACCAAATCTTAAATACCCTCCACCTCTACACGAAAGGGCTAATAGGGCTCTAATAGTGTATGTCTTAGCATGTAAGTCTACTTTTACGTTAAATATGATTTTTTAAAAATTGTGGGCGTATCTGTTATCCGACCGCGCTCATTTTTGGCACGTCAGTCAATGGGATAACTGTGTATACGCGTACCAAATTTAAAGTTCCTAGGTTAACTTTTGTGGCAGATATAAAGATTTTTATTAATTGTGGGCGTGTTTGTAATCCTAGTACGCCCATTTTTGGCATATCGATGTAGATAACATTCATAGATATACATACCAAATTTCAAGTTTGTAGCTCATATTTTGTGGTAGATAAATAGATTTTTGTCGATTGTGGGCGTGGCTCTAGACCGATTTTGCCCATTTTAAATAGCGATCTGCGTGCAAAGACTAAAAGTGCCTGTACAAAATTTCAGCTCAATATCTCAAAATTTACGCCCGTGAGAGTGCCAACAACAGACGGACACACGGACATACATGTCTAAATCGACTCAGTTTTTGACGCTGATCAAGAATATATATACTTTGTAGGGTCTCTGACGCCTCCTTCTGGGTGTTGCAAACGATGGAGGGTATAATGAACCTTATTTTAGTGAATTACATTTTAATATTAATTTAATTTAATAGTGAAGTTTTTTTATAAGTGAGACAAATATATACATATCTCACTTTAATGCATAAGCATTTGATAGTTTTAATACAAAGCGATGGCACACAAAAGACTTCGATCGGATGACGATATTTTATAATAGGATCAATTGATCATCAAATTAGTGGTGCTAAATTACCATCAATAAAATAAGTGCTACAAGTATTATTTTATAATTTACGAATAGTTGGGTTAAATTTAAGAGAAAGTACTAGATTGGATATTGCTGAGGTTAGCACATTTTGGCACAAAGCACGAATTCCAACACACCACGAAAAAACACTGCATTGACAAAGTGGAAAAATTATACAATGAATGGAGATCTATCATAAAGAATCATTTTTGGAAAACTGAAACTCAAACCAAGAATGAAACTGAATTTCAAGAGAAATTGGGTGATTTATTTGATATCGCACACGCAGACGCATTGGAATTAATAAAACTATAAGAAGGCAGAGAGTTTTTATTAAAACAGCGAGAAAAAGGAAGACCAGGTTGTATTATAGGAACAGATAAAATTCTTAAGCAAAAAGAAAAACGAAAAGCAGTCCAGAAAGAACAAGAAGGGCCAGCGTAAAAGGAAGATAAACGAAAAAAATTATGCGTACAACAGACTCAAAGAGGTATAAAATTATGTTCGATATAATTATTGTTATAAAACGGGTATGATTAACTTTGGCGACATAAGCGACATTGAAATTGAAGAACGTACCAAATTTCAAGTTTATAGCTCATATTTTGTGATAGATAGAGATTTTTGTCTATTGTGAGCGTGGCTCTTGACCGATTTTTCCCATTTTAAATAGCGATCTGCGTGCAAAAACTAAAAGTGCCTGTACAAAATTTCAGCTCAATATCTCATAATTTACGCCCGTGAGAGTGCCAACAACAGACGGACACACGGACATATCGACTGTTTTTGACGCTGATCAAGAATATATATACTTTGTAGGGTCTCTGACGCCTTCTTCTGGGTGTTGCAAACGAAAGAACAAACTTAGTATACCCTCATTACTGCAGTGAAGGGTATAATAAAAAGTAGAAAATATAAAAATTTTTGTAATATAAGTACAATAATTTTCTAAACATGGTAGAAAAAAAATTCTAAACATGGTAGAAAAAAAATTCTTCTTTATTTAAAAAAAACTTGGTGAAGCAGCATTAACTAAAATTATAGTGCTATATGAATTTTGGAAGTAAGTGGTGTTGAGCATTAAGTAGTCGGGCTTGACCGACTTTAACATTTTTGCTTTTCTTTTTTTTTTTTTTTCTTGTAAAAAATATGTGGAATTATTATTAAGTTTTATTTTGCTAAAAATTCATCATAATTATAATAGAAAAAAATTATTCAAAAAGTCATGATATAGCCTTCTTACGCTCTATGAAAGCATAACTTATGTCTTGTTTTTAATGAATATCCCCCTTAATTATATATGTGTATAACCAAATGTTCTTCTTTTCTTTTTTTTCTATGAACTTGAGCACAAAATCAAAACAATCAATCATTCCTTTCTAACTCCTCAATCTTGCTATTAGTGTTGTTATTAAAATTGTTTGTTGGTTTTTTGCTTCCTTTTAACATAACAAATACTTTTAAAGCAACATATTATATTAAGAGCACTCCCTACCTTTACATTGTTGCATGGTAATAGTAATAAACACGAAATATAGATAGAGCCAAAGTAAGCGTACGCTTTTTGTTTTAAAATGAACTAGCAAAGAAACTTATAAACGAAACAAGCTATGGAGCGAAAATACAATCAATCAATCTCAAAACTCTTAAAAAAAAAAGAGAGATCCTTATGATATTTCGTTGAAAGGGATTGCTGTTGTTTGTTTCTGTTTCAATTGAATTTTTCATTCTTATTATTAATTATGGTAATTATTATAAATAATTGTGTTTTTGTTCATAAATTACTAAATTAATTAATTATGTTAAGGTTGGTGTTTAACATCATCATCATAGTGTGTAAAATGAGGGTTTCTCTCTTTTTCATTGCATGGTAAAGGGTGTGTGTGTGTCTGTGCAAAACAGGGACTTAAAATCAACTAGGATCGTACAAACAAAAACTGAGAGGAAATAAATAGTTCAGAGTTTTGTGAGTTTTAGAAAATTATTAGTAGAGAAACGAAACAGCAATACGAATGCAGTTGTAACTGTGATTTATATATTAGAGGGGAGTTCTAAATAATAATCTTCGTTTGCTTTGTTTTTTATCTTTTATGGTTTTTTGCTTTGTTATTGTTAGAAAGTTTGTGTAATGAAATGAAATTTTTTAGACTTAAAATAATTTAAGACTTAATAACAAACACAAGACCGAAAAATACGGCCCACATTAATACAATCCCATGCACTTTATAAACGGGATTCTCACCGTCCGTAATTTTTCTGGCCACAAACTTCAACGTTTCATCTAATAACACTACAGGAATTGAGAATTTCATCACAGTTAACCACTCCTCGCCAGACAATGGTGTCACTTGGAAAACGGTCTATATAGTTCAAAAAACCCAAAACGATAAAAAAAAAATTATACCCACAATGATTAAATGAATGTAAAAAAAAAAACAGAAAATTCAAAAATAAGGCAACATGAACACTTACGGATAGAACTTCAACATAAAGGATAACAAAGTGCAAAGAGAAGGACAGGATCATTGAACCAATCAACCACATGTTCGACCATGGTGGCATACTGATTAATGACTGATTCTCTGATAAACTGCATATTTTTGTTTTTGTTGTTTGTTGTATAATCAAATATTTATATAAAATTAATTAAGTTTTCATATAAAATCAAATTCAGAAATTGTTGGGAAATATTTCAACGTTACCTGTTCATGGCGTTGAGCATTTCTATGGTTACCAAAACAGAGAGAGCCATGGTCATGGCATGTGGATCGTTGAAGATTTTACAATCAACACCCTTGAATTCGTCACTGCCACCTAGACAGGACAAATGATGTGTCAATTGCCAATAAGACAATTTGGGACCATTATCACAAAACACGAACCACCAGGCGGCTGAACCAACAGTAGCGGCACCCACATAACCGCCAATAGCCATATAACTGTAAATAAAAGTTCATTCAAAAATACTCTTGTAAACGAGCATAAGACCAGTATTGATCAACTCAAGGCTGATCAATATTTATTCAAAACATCTGAGCTGATCTATCAAAAATCATGAACAGCAGGTTCGATGCTAGCATTCGGTGGGCGCTCACCCACCATCGTCAGCAACCAGTGCATGCTAAAACTTGAGTACCCGAGCACATATATACTTATTTCAATACAATTCATATGGGAATTGTAACAAGAAAAAGCACAATGTAGTCAAATACTTGCTTTTGTAAAAATGGTCTGTTATAATACAAAAATACTCTTGTAAACGAGCAAGGTACAAAACATAATGTATTATATTGTGAGCCCGCAGTAATGCTGTTATTAAGAAGTTCTTTTTAACAACAAAACGCTTATGTAAACATTCCAAAAAGAATGAAATGTAAAACACTGTCTGGTTTGAAAAGATCATGCTATTGTTTTTGTATTTGACTACATTCTTATTGTTGGGTAGCGCCCATCGAAATGCTAGCATCCAACGTGCTGTGCATGATTTTTGATAGATCAGCTCAGATGTTTTGCATAACTATTGATCATCCTTGAGTTGATCAATACTGGTCTTATGCTCGTTTACAAGAGTATTTTTGTATTATAACAGACCATTTTTACAAAACATAAAAGTTCATTCAGTTTATTTCTTTCATTATAAAATTTTCTTATAAAACAGAATGAAAGTTTTTTGGCTTCCTAAAAACCGTACTTGGAAGTTATTTCGCAAATAATATATAATGCTACTAACCGGAAGAACAACCAACCAGAAATTAAACCTTCATCAGCTTTACGGGGTGGTTTATCCATGATATCCAAATCGGAAGGATTGAAGCCCAAGGCGGTAGCTGGAAGACCGTCAGTCACCTATTATATTAATAATAAGAAAAACAACAACGACACGGTAAGCACACATATTAGTCCCTTTTCGTTTCTCTCACCAAGTTGACCCACAACAATTGGACGGGAATCAAAGCTTCTGGTAAGCCTAAAGCGGCCGTCAAGAAGATTGAGACAACTTCACCAATGTTGGATGAAATCAAATACCGAATAAATTGTTTCATGTTGTTGTAAATAGCGCGACCTTCTTCAACGGCAGCCACAATGGAAGAGAAATTGTCATCGGCCAATACCATCTCAGCGGCTGATTTAGCTACAGCAGTACCCGAACCCATAGCAATACCAATTTCAGCCTTCTTCAAGGCGGGGGCATCATTCACACCATCACCTGTCATGGCAGAGATTTCGTTCATGCTTTGTAAGTATTCAACAATTTTGGATTTATGCTGGGGCTCTACACGGGAGAACAAACGAGCCCTGGCACAAGCCGCCTTCTGTTCACTAGTTGGCAAATCATCAAATTCACGACCCGAGTACGACTTTCCAGTGGTGTCCTCATCTTCAGTGAACACACCAATACGACGGCAAATGGCCTCAGCTGTCGCCTTGTTATCACCAGTAATGACAATGACTCGAATGCCAGCAGCACGGCAACGTACAATGGAATCGAAAACCTCCTTGCGGGGAGGATCCAACATACCCACCACACCAACAAAGGTAAGATTCACTTCGTATTGATAGAACTTGGTAGAGTCACCCAAGTCCATTTCATCGGGACGCATTGGATTGTCAGCCACAGCTAAAGCCAAGCAACGCAAGGTATCGCGGCCAGTACCATATTGACCAGTTAAGGTCAAAATTTTACCTTTCAAGGCACTGGTAAGGGGTACTTTCGACGTGCCCACTCGAGCATGAGTGCAACGTTCCAAAACACCTTCTGGGGCACCCTTGACAAACAATTTAGGACCGGTACCCAAACGCGAACTTTTCAATGGTGTACAATACGAAGACATGGACTTACGATCACGTGAAAACTCCAAAGTGAATTCTTTCTGCCATTTGGTTTCAATTTCTTGACGTACCGCGATGGCGGAAGAACGACGATCCAAACCAGTCTTGTTCACGGTAAATGGATTTAATTTCTCAGCCAATACAATCAAGGCGGTTTCAGTGGCTTCACCTACCTTCTCAAACGCCTGTTTAAACTCATTGAAATCAATGGCAGAGTCATTGCACATTATACAAATCGTGGCCAATTCTTGCATAATATCAAATTCGGAAGCCTTCACCTTCTGGCCGTGTAAGAACAACTCTCCAATCGGCTCGTAAGTGGAACCAGTCAATTCGAATTCCAAGAAATTGCTATCGTTACCCTCAATTTTTTCAAAGATGAACATACGAGACACGGACATTTGATTTGTGGTCAAAGTGCCAGTCTTATCGGAACAAATGACAGAGGTGCAACCCAACGTCTCCACAGAGGGCAAAGAACGTACAATGGCATTCTTTTTGGCCATACGACGAGTGCCCAAAGCCAAACAGGTGGTGATTACAGCCGGCAAACCTTCGGGAATAGCTGCTACAGCCAAAGCGACGGCAATCTTGAAATAATAGATGGCACCCTTAATCCAAGAACCACCATGAGCTGGATCATTGAAATGGCCAATATTAATAGCCCACACAGCTACACAAATAATTGAAATAACTTTGGATAATTGTTCGCCGAATTCGTCCAATTTCTGCTGCAAAGGAGTCTTGGCCTCTTCCGCCTCTGACATTTCAGTTCTAATCTTACCAATGGCAGTATTGAGGCTGGTGCCTATAACAACACCACGAGCCTTCCCAGCAGCCACATTAGTGCCAGAGAATAAAATATTCTTTTTGTCTTGATTAACAGCCCGGGGATCGGGTATGGCGTCAGTATGTTTGATAACAGACACCGATTCACCAGTTAAGATAGATTGATCGATACGCAGGGTGGTCGAAAAAATATGCGTGATACGAATATCGGCGGGTATTTTGTCACCAACCGATACCTCCACAATATCACCGGGAACAATTTCCTTCGCCCTTACTTTTTGTATGCCAGACTTATCCTGGCGCACCACTTTGCCCATTTCAGGTTCATATTCTTTTAGCGCTTCAATAGCCGATTCAGCATTACGCTCTTGCCACACGCCCACCACTGCATTTGCTATTAAAATAAGTAAAATAACTAAAGGCTCTACAAATGCTGTAAACGTATCTTCATGTTCCTCAAAAAGGGCTAAAACCTAAACAAAACAAAATTATAATTATTATGAACCAAGTTACTGTGCACATACAACTTATATTTAAACTTACAAAAGAAATTATAGCAGCCAAAAGCAAGATTTTAACCAGAAGATCGTCAAATTGCTCTAATACTAGCTGCCATATAGTTTTGCCTGTAAATTATTCAACAAATTTAAAATAATATTAACAACAAACAATTTTCCATTAGCATTAAACAAACCTTCTTCGGTGGGTAGTTCTGTAAGAGACAGAGAGAGATATTTACTTATAGCGTTTTCTTTTACTAATATTGCTACTTTTCATACCATTAGGGCCGTATTTCTTTTGATTTGATTTCACTTGTTCCAGCGTAAGGCCACGTTCCGAATCTGTGCCAAAAAACTGGAGCGTTTGCTCCACCGTTTTAGCATGAGCGTCCTCCATTTTTACCGGTGAGGTTGAAACATTCAAAGTATCTAAATAAATAAAAATATAACACCTTTATGAAATAAATGCGCTTCTACATCCAATTCATTTTGCATTATTTTAATTTCCTTCCTAGTTTATTAAAATTTAATGTATTCATTGATGAAGAAAGCAACGTGGGCAAATTTTTATTTGTTTTTTTTTTTTTTTATACTATTCAATAACTTCATCAAATGCAAAATGAATAATGAAAATTACAAAGAAAAAAAAAGTTAAAAAAACCGCAATAATAATGGTACATACATATGTTAAATTACGTTTGCAAAGTTGGCAATATACATATATTAAGTTTATTTCAATGTATGTTTATGAAATTTGATTCAAACACACAGCTAATCGCTGTATTTACACAAAACTTATGAAAGTTCTATCTTCATTTTATTATTAAGGTTGGCATTTCTGCCTAAGCAGAAACGTATATTTGGTACAAGAATTTCTTTTAAAGCGACACCTTAGGAACTCCCTTAGTAGAAACACCTTATAAAAAATACATTAGGTATACACTATTTTCGGTTATGGTACTTCTGACATTCTCTGCTTTCATACATTTATGTTGTGACAGTTGGACTTTCAAAATGTTAGTCCATCGATCAAGAAAATAATTATAATAATAATTCCGGTGTCTTAAGCCATAATATGGGTTTTATTGTTATGTAAACACGTGTAACTTGGAAATTCGCTTATACACACACGCATAAAGCGTCCGTGCATGTCTAATAAAAAAAAAATAGATAGTTTTTCGTATTGACGACTTCCCTACTCTTCTTAATCGACCGCCCTCCTACTATAAGTAATGCTGCGGGCTTTTTCTAGTTATTTGCCGTCAACTGATTTCTATTTGGCTCCTTGTATAGTGCGCTAGCGGCTATATCTTACTAAATATTATATACGTTTTGCTTTATATTTATATTATTACGCATTGACTTTGTTTTTGTTTTTTTTTTTTTTTTTTAATAAAAATGCTATATTCAAATTAAAAATAGTACGAAAGAAAACACTTGCCACCATCTGTCACCTGGTTTTTTGCTTTTGCTTTTTTCTCTTCACATAAAATAGGTTAAAAACCTTTGTTTCTTGAAAATATTTTTGGTTGAATCTCGTCCCTGTGCACTTTTTTTTTTTATTTACAACCAATAAAAATAGTGTGTAAACGACGACGTTTTACAAAATTTTTCAACAATCTCGAAGATTTTTAACTTCAAGTCTTCACTTATTACGCCAGTTATGTTTAATAGGCAGGCATTTTTTTACAATACCTGTGTTTTTTAAATATATTATTATATTTCTTAATATTATGTTTTACTATCTCTCTAGTTGGATTTATATAAAATAAAAAACTTGCAAATAAAAAATATTCGCGATTACTTCTTATACAAGGTGCGTATTCTTTCAATTACAACAAAATACTTTTAGTGACTTTGCGTTGCTTCTTCTTATTATTATTATTGCGACATGACAATAATACAAAAGTATTGCCAAATCAAGATAACCGCTTATTTTCTTAAACAGAGTTGCATTTGAAACGGATTAATGCAGATATATTTTATCTAATTTTATTTTCATTAAATTGATGAACAATTTTAATATATTGTTACAATAGTTAGTAGATTTATTGCTGTTTTATTCCGCCAACACTTCTCGCTGCTCATAGTGAGGTGCATATGCCAAACTGTCAACTTCCGGCTAACTGGATGTGTCAGGCGGTTCTCAACCCACAGTTTGGCATAAGGATGGGTAACAAAAAAAAAATGATAACGGACTCTCATGCATGACCGGGTTGGCCACGCAGGTGAGTCCAGTCGTTCAGTGGCTATTGGTGGAAAGCCACTTCACCATATGTCCCTCCCTACCGTTTTAGCCATTTATGGTGATTATTATTGAGGCTTCCCTAGATAACGCAAAATGAAAATTCCCTCATCTCATTACCCACACCACCACTCACCCCGCCTGCCCTTCTCCCTTTTACATAAACAACATTGTTTTTAATTCAAAATATATCAGGTTTGACTTTTAATTAGCGTCAGCGCTTAAATTAATAAATTTAATATAATTTATAATCTCAAAAAAAAAAATCACAAATGTTCTAGCTTGTCTATCCTATTTCCGTGATTGATTTATTATAATTTACAATTTCCAAAAAGTCCCAAATGTTCTAGCCTATCTATTTAATGTAACACACAATTTACAAAATCACAAACGTTCTAGCCTGCCTATCCTATTTCCTTAATTGATTTAATACAATTTACAATTTACAAAATCACAAACGTTCTAGCCTGTCTCAATGGTTGATTATGCCCTTCCCTCAAAATCGCCAAATAACAAACAAACATGTATAAATAAGATTCCTACCTATTTTCCTCGCGTTTGACAATTACCTCTCTTTAGGCCGACTCCGAAGGAGCTCTCTCGAAGTCTTCGCTCGAGGCACCTGTGGAAAAATAGAAGGAAACTATACATATGGCGTTTAGGGCGTGACTTTAGTCTGATTTTGTTTTATTAAAGCCGACCAAGCCGAGCATAACCAGGCTTACAAACATACATACATACATTTATAAGGTCTATCTTCCGGCAAATCTTCCGGGTGTCCAGGTTTATCCGCCGAGAGACGGGAGAAGAAATATACCGAGACTTTTACCCCGCAGCGTTTCTACTTCCGACCGGTCTGCTTACACAACATTTCTGGTATTTACGAGCAAACTTGGCATTAAAATTCTTCGCGAAGTCACTTTGCACAAAATTTCTTTTGTACACTTCCTGTCCCACGGTGAAGGTTCTCTCTCGCTTCCGTTTGTTATAGTGAATTTTTCCTCTATGATAGGCGCGATGTAAGTTTTCTTTTACCTTGTTTCGTATCAATTCTAATTCGTCATTCCGTGACTTAACCTCTATTTCCGGCTCTCCTAAGGACAATAGTTTGCGTGTCAATTCGTATGCATTTCCCGATAGAAACATATTCTGTCCGAATAAGGCCATATATGGGCTCATACCTATGGCTACGTGTTTCGAACTTCGGAGTGCCCACTCGATTTCTGAGAGGTGAACGTCCCACTCCTTGTGATCATCTTTTAGGTATGCTTTTATTCCAACCAGAATCGATTGATTAACCCTTTCAGATGCGTTAGCTTGGGGTGAATACGATGCTGTTCTCATATGTTTTATGCCGAATGATTTGATCATGTGTGCAAATTCTTTCGACATGAACTGTTTCGCATTGTCGGAATGTATAACCTCTGGGACACCGAACGTATTAAAAATGTGTCTTGTGAGGTAATGTATCACTTGTTTGCTAGTTGCCTCCTTCACCGGTTTTATAAACACGAACTTCGAAAAGTGATCTAGGACAATTAAAATATATGTGTTGCCCATTTTTGACTTGGGGTACTTTCCGAGAAAATCAATATAAATTTTTTGAAATGGTCTATCCGTAATCGTTTCTGCTCCTATTCTTGGTCTCGTGTCGAAGTTTGTTGCCTTGACCTCTTTACATATGCGGCAATATTTTATATAGTCAACTACAGAGGTATCTTCGGCTAGAAATAGAATTTCCTCAATCGCAATACCTCCGTGTGCTGCCATTTCGTAGTCGTAAGCCTTCTCAATTAACGCTGTCACCAGAGACGTCTTGTGAGAAGGAAGTCTTTTTGAACACCACCCCATTTTCTATTTTCGCGTCTGGTAACTGTGGAGCAGCCTCACTGATGGTATGTATCAAACTCAAATAGTCCTCGGACTCAAATTCAGTCGTTTCGAACCCTAGAAGTGCTGTCTTTGCTATACCCACCTCTTTTACCGCTCGTGATAGAGTGTCCGCTACGATATTTTGCGATCCCTTTCTATGTTCAATACTAAAGTCATATGCCTGAAGTTTCAATGACCATCTTGCTAAGCGACCCGATAAATTCTTGAGGCTCATCAACCATTTTAAACTGGCGTGGTAGATTATCACGGTAAATTGCATCATTTCCACGTATGGGCGAAATATTTCAACTGATAAAACAGCAGCTAGACATTCCTTTTCAGTTACGCTATAATTACGGCGTCATTTAGCTTCTGTGAAAAGAATGCAATTGGGCGGTCATTACTTTGTTCGTCTTTTTGAAACAACACCGCTCCAACCCCTACATCTGAAGCGTCATATTGGATATAGAATGGTTTGTGGAA
Organism: Ornithomya chloropus; assembly: GCA_963971445.1. Taxonomy (NCBI): domain Eukaryota; kingdom Metazoa; phylum Arthropoda; class Insecta; order Diptera; family Hippoboscidae; genus Ornithomya; species Ornithomya chloropus. Next base: position 2,775,251 of record OZ020531.1, read on the forward strand.
GTCTGGGTGGGTTAACATGGGTGCAATCCTTTTAAGTCTTGAAAAGATTTGACAGCTTCCTCTGAAAGTTTGAACTTTTTTGCTTTTTTTAAAGTGTCACTCAATGCTGCTGAAATTATTGAAAAATTCTTAATAAATCGGCGGTACCAACCGGCAGTGCCCAAAAAGTTTCTCACTTGCTTGATCGTTTTTGGTAACGGTATATCTTCAATTGCCTTGATTTTTTCCGGGTCGGTACGTAAGGTATCCCCTCCAATAATAAAACCTAAATATCTTAATTGTTTAAAACAGAATGCGCTCTTTTCCATACCTATGGTTAATCTTGCGTGCTTCATTGCTTCGGCCACTTCTTCCAATAATATAATGTGACTGTTGAAGTCCTTGGAAATTATCAATAAGTCATCCAGGTTATTTTTAAGCTTGCTAGGCATGACTTTATCCATCAAGCGACAAAGCCTTTGAGCGGCATTGCATAACCCGAATGGCATGACTGTAAATTGATAATGCGGACGCCCAGGAATTGTGAAAGCAGTATATTGACGATGACTTGGCTCCAATTCTATCTGCCAAAAAGCATGTTTAAGATCCACACTACTTATATAAATGGTGTCATCTATTCTGCTAAGGATTCCCTCGATTATTTGTACGGGATACGCATCTTTAACGGCCAGGTCATTCAATTTTCTGGCATCTAGGCACAGACGGTTCTTATTCGGCTTACGTACCAACGTGACTCTGCTGTTCCACGGCGACTCACTCAGTTCTAGGACTCCTAGCTGTAACATTTTGTCCACTTCCTCATACAAAAGCTCTTGCACTTTGGGTGAAACAGGATAGATAAACGGTTCCCCATTCGGTATTAATTGTATTTTGTGCGTTTCTAAGTGAGTTCTACCTAGACCATTTCGTTCAAACGTCGTATATTTTGCTTTTACTTCTTCCAATTTTTGGAGCTGTTCGCTTGTTAATAAATGTTGTTCTGGTTTAGGTGGAGCATCTTTCTTGAAATCATCATCTCAATCATTCGAGCGTCCAGTTCACTGATTCCTATAATATCCGGAGCGAGGTTAAATTTTTTTCAAAAGTCTATCCCTAGGTAAATTTCTTGTTCCAGGAACGGGCGTAGATAAAATAAAATTTTGTGCTGCATATTATGAAACCATACATTTATGATAGTTTTCCCAAGCACTCTTTTGCGTTCACCGGCCGCCGTGATTACATTTGATGAGTGTTTTAAAACTTTGGTGTTCAACTCCTTTATCAAATTGCTGTAATTTTTTCCTAAAATACTGATGGAGGCTCCTATGTCCAGTAATCCTTTGACTTTTCTATTTTCTAAATATATTTCGGCGAACACTCGAGTGTCGCCTTGGCATATAGAGTCTATAGAATGCTTGACATGGCGCCTTGCCTTTTTGCGCTGGTGGTATCTCGATCGGGCTTTCCTGACTTGGTTTGATATTTCGCTGGTACCATCTCCTGTTTGATTGAAAATTCTTTGCCTTGATTCTAAATAATTTTCAAGCCGTTGTCTGTAAGTCAAATTGTATCTTTTACCTTTTCGCATTTTAGTTGGTCCTGTATAAACGTTACTGCTATATTCTGTCTGCGTACCTACATTGAATTTTTTTGGGCGGGGTTTTGTGAGGAGCGTGATTCTACCGGCTGTTTACATTTTTCACATTTTGGAGTAATGGTATTCGGCAATCAGCTCTTGTAGCAAAATATATTGCGCACTAGCGATTCACAGTCCATATATACGTGCCCATACTCATGACAATTCCAGCACTGGAGATATGAAGTACTCGCAGCTGCGGCAGCTACTTCCAAATCTTGCGGTGGTTTGAAACATTCAAACGTGTGTTCATATTCTTGGAGTTCATTTACGCGTGGTAGACGCTGACGTGGTGAGTGATTTAGTGGTGGTGGAACAGTTCTAGACTCCATAAGCGGAAACCTTTTTTCGATTTCTTTACATTCCGCTTTCAGGTGCTCCATATTAAAAACATTGATCGCACACACCATGCGCGCAAGGTTTTCTCTCAAATTATGCTCAACTTTATCATTCATAATCTGTCATTAGCGACCTTAATCGCGATCGTAACGAGTACGTGGCATGAAAGTATTCTTCAATACTTTCTCCAGGTAATTGCTTGCGATCGGATAATTCACCTAACAGTTCGATATTTGTTTTGTTCGTCTGGTATTGTAAGAGCAGTCCATTTTTTAAGGAGTCCCAATTCGTCCCCTGATTCATTTTCAAATAAACCCAATACCATTCTTTTGCCTGTCCTTTGAGCAATCTATGAAAATCCCTCAGCACCTCGGACCACGGAACACGATATAACTCTTGCATGCACTCCACCCGGAATACGAAATCTTCTGCACTCAACGTGGTGGGGTTGCCATCAAAAACAATATCCCATTTGTCTATTCTAATGGCGTTCGGTGCCATCGGACATTCATTTGGCCCATGACTAATACTATCGTTTAAAAGATGACGTAATCCTTCGGCCGGTATCCTATTATCAAAATTATTTCCACTCAATCGTGGTTGAACCGACCCCGCTAAGCTATGGATTCCATTGGATAATCTCGATATCGGACTATTTCTGGGGTTCGTCTATCTTGTGCACTGATGTCGGACGTCTGTTGAACCTGTAACATTTTCATCCTATCGTCCAAGTCTTTTATCGAAGCTGTCATGACGTTCATAAACTGTATCATTTCCTCCTTAAATACCTGTGCGTCCGTTTGTTTGTTCCCATCACTTTCTATAGGTGCGTTACGTAAATTGTGTAATAGTAAGTCTTCATTAATACATGGTGGCGCAGGTCGCTTTGGCCTTGCTCCAGTCTCTCCGGGAAAGTTCCCCCCGATTGATCTATTTAATATGGTTGCCGATAAGTGTATCATATTAGAGGTGGCACAAGCTGTAGTTTGATCAAGAGTCTTAGGTGGTTGAACACGCCCTGAACGTAACTGTCGTCCCGCGTCAAACATTTGTCTTATTCAAGTTATTATCTGTCATGATTCACTAAAGATAGACAAAGGTTACTGTAGAGTACAATAAGAGTTTTGTATATCTATGTATTTAATACGAGAGTTTAAATTCAATTCATAACAACGAAATTGAGCAACAAGGATAAGAATTTCTTATATCTATTTGTATACAATATAAGAGTTTATCCTTATTTCATAACCACAACCTCAAAAGAAAATAATCTATGTAAACACATTAGCAATTTAATAAAAATAGATAATTTCCAAAGCCAAAAATAGACAAACTTTATGTTTAAATAATGTTTTAGGGTTTGTGGTGTCGCTTCGGGAATTAGGTGAGGGTGACCGGTCCTTTAGAGGTAAATCAAGTATAGAACATTCATCCTTACCATGCACTCAAAAAAAAAAAAAAAAAAAATCTCATCCATACACTACGTCTTCACGGACACTACAATCATAACACAGAGCAGCATAGGTCATCTCGACCATGGCCTCTGACATCTAAATTCAGAGCAACATGGGTCATCTGGCCCATGGCCTCTGACATCAAAATTCAGAGCGACATGGGTCATCTCGCCCATGGCCTCTGACAATTTGTGTGGATGGTAATAATTGCTTTCTACTAAAAACAAAAAAAAATGAACGGAGCTATACTGGACCTCTTTCTATTTAGGCACCAATTTTGTTAGAATTGGTTTCTTTGGTTGTTCGGACTCGACTACTCTACCCTGGATGTTTACTTTGGGTATTATTATTTATTTTGATTGGCGCCATTTTGTTACAATAGTTAGTAGATTTATTGCTGTTTTATTCCGCCAACACTTCTCGCTGCTCATAGTGAGGTGCATATGCCAAACTGTCAACTTCCGGCTAACTGGATGTGTCAGGCGGTTCTCAACCCACAGTTTGGCATAAGGATGGGTAACAAAAAAAAAATGATAACGGACTCTCATGCATGACCGGGTTGGCCACGCAGGTGAGTCCAGTCGTTCAGTGGCTATTGGTGGAAAGCCACTTCACCATATGTCCCTCCCTACCGTTTTAGCCATTTATGGTGATTATTATTGAGGCTTCCCTAGATAACGCAAAATGAAAATTCCCTCATCTCATTACCCACACCACCACTCACCCCGCCTGCCCTTCTCCCTTTTACATAAACAACATTGTTTTTAATTCAAAATATATCAGGTTTGACTTTTAATTAGCGTCAGCGCTTAAATTAATAAATTTAATATAATTTATAATCTCAAAAAAAAAAATCACAAATGTTCTAGCTTGTCTATCCTATTTCCGTGATTGATTTATTATAATTTACAATTTCCAAAAAGTCCCAAATGTTCTAGCCTATCTATTTAATGTAACACACAATTTACAAAATCACAAACGTTCTAGCCTGCCTATCCTATTTCCTTAATTGATTTAATACAATTTACAATTTACAAAATCACAAACGTTCTAGCCTGTCTCAATGGTTGATTATGCCCTTCCCTCAAAATCGCCAAATAACAAACAAACATGTATAAATAAGATTCCTACCTATTTTCCTCGCGTTTGACAATTACCTCTCTTTAGGCCGACTCCGAAGGAGCTCTCTCGAAGTCTTCGCTCGAGGCACCTGTGGAAAAATAGAAGGAAACTATACATATGGCGTTTAGGGCGTGACTTTAGTCTGATTTTGTTTTATTAAAGCCGACCAAGCCGAGCATAACCAGGCTTACAAACATACATACATACATTTATAAGGTCTATCTTCCGGCAAATCTTCCGGGTGTCCAGGTTTATCCGCCGAGAGACGGGAGAAGAAATATACCGAGACTTTTACCCCGCAGCGTTTCTACTTCCGACCGGTCTGCTTACACAACATTTCTGGTATTTACGAGCAAACTTGGCATTAAAATTCTTCGCGAAGTCACTTTGCACAAAATTTCTTTTGTACACTTCCTGTCCCACGGTGAAGGTTTCTCTCTCGCTTCCGTTTGTTATAGTGAATTTTTCCTCTATGATAGGCGCGATGTAAGTTTTCTTTTACCTTGTTTCGTATCAATTCCAATTCGTCATTCCGTGACTTAACCTCTATTTCCGGCTCTCCTAAGGACAATAGTTTGCGTGTCAATTCGTATGCATTTCCCGATAGAAACATATTCTGTCCGAATAAGGCCATATATGGGCTCATACCTATGGCTACGTGTTTCGAACTTCGGAGTGCCCACTCGATTTCTGAGAGGTGAACGTCCCACTCCTTGTGGTCATCTTTTAGGTATGCTTTTATTCCAACCAGAATCGATTGATTAACCCTTTCAGATGCGTTAGCTTGGGGTGAATACGATGCTGTTCTCATATGTTTTATGCCGAATGATTTGATCATGTGTGCAAATTCTTTCGACATGAACTGTTTCGCATTGTCGGAATGTATAACCTCTGGGACACCGAACGTATTAAAAATGTGTCTTGTGAGGTAATGTATCACTTGTTTGCTAGTTGCCTCCTTCACCGGTTTTATAAACACGAACTTCGAAAAGTGATCTAGGACAATTAAAATATATGTGTTGCCCATTTTTGACTTGGGGTACTTTCCGAGAAAATCAATATAAATTTTTTGAAATGGTCTATCCGTAATCGTTTCTGCTCCTATTCTTGGTCTCGTGTCGAAGTTTGTTGCCTTGACCTCTTTACATATGCGGCAATATTTTATATAGTCAACTACAGAGGTATCTTCGGCTAGAAATAGAATTTCCTCAATCGCAATACCTCCGTGTGCTGCCATTTCGTAGTCGTAAGCCTTCTCAATTAACGCTGTCACCAGAGACGTCTTGTGAGAAGGAAGTCTTTTTGAACACCACCCCATTTTCTATTTTCGCGTCTGGTAACTGTGGAGCAGCCTCACTGATGGTATGTATCAAACTCAAATAGTCCTCGGACTCAAATTCAGTCGTTTCGAACCCTAGAAGTGCTGTCTTTGCTATACCCACCTCTTTTACCGCTCGTGATAGAGTGTCCGCTACGATATTTTGCGATCCCTTTCTATGTTCAATACTAAAGTCATATGCCTGAAGTTTCAATGACCATCTTGCTAAGCGACCCGATAAATTCTTGAGGCTCATCAACCATTTTAAACTGGCGTGGTAGATTATCACGGTAAATTGCATCATTTCCACGTATGGGCGAAATATTTCAACTGATAAAACAGCAGCTAGACATTCCTTTTCAGTTACGCTATAATTACGGCGTCATTTAGCTTCTGTGAAAAGAATGCAATTGGGCGGTCATTACTTTGTTCGTCTTTTTGAAACAACACCGCTCCAACCCCTACATCTGAAGCGTCATATTGGATATAGAATGGTTTGTGGAAGTCTGGGTGGGTTAACATGGGTGCAATCCTTTTAAGTCTTGAAAAGATTTGACAGCTTCCTCTGAAAGTTTGAACTTTTTTGCTTTTTTTAAAGTGTCACTCAATGCTGCTGAAATTATTGAAAAATTCTTAATAAATCGGCGGTACCAACCGGCAGTGCCCAAAAAGTTTCTCACTTGCTTGATCGTTTTTGGTAACGGTATATCTTCAATTGCCTTGATTTTTTCCGGGTCGGTACGTAAGGTATCCCCTCCAATAATAAAACCTAAATATCTTAATTGTTTAAAACAGAATGCGCTCTTTTCCATACCTATGGTTAATCTTGCGTGCTTCATTGCTTCGGCCACTTCTTCCAATAATATAATGTGACTGTTGAAGTCCTTGGAAATTATCAATAAGTCATCCAGGTTATTTTTAAGCTTGCTAGGCATGACTTTATCCATCAAGCGACAAAGCCTTTGAGCGGCATTGCATAACCCGAATGGCATGACTGTAAATTGATAATGCGGACGCCCAGGAATTGTGAAAGCAGTATATTGACGATGACTTGGCTCCAATTCTATCTGCCAAAAAGCATGTTTAAGATCCACACTACTTATATAAATGGTGTCATCTATTCTGCTAAGGATTCCCTCGATTATTTGTACGGGATACGCATCTTTAACGGCCAGGTCATTCAATTTTCTGGCATCTAGGCACAGACGGTTCTTATTCGGCTTACGTACCAACGTGACTCTGCTGTTCCACGGCGACTCACTCAGTTCTAGGACTCCTAGCTGTAACATTTTGTCCACTTCCTCATACAAAAGCTCTTGCACTTTGGGTGAAACAGGATAGATAAACGGTTCCCCATTCGGTATTAATTGTATTTTGTGCGTTTCTAAGTGAGTTCTACCTAGACCATTTCGTTCAAACGTCGTATATTTTGCTTTTACTTCTTCCAATTTTTGGAGCTGTTCGCTTGTTAATAAATGTTGTTCTGGTTTAGGTGGAGCATCTTTCTTGAAATCATCATCTCAATCATTCGAGCGTCCAGTTCACTGATTCCTATAATATCCGGAGCGAGGTTAAATTTTTTTCAAAAGTCTATCCCTAGGTAAATTTCTTGTTCCAGGAACGGGCGTAGATAAAATAAAATTTTGTGCTGCATATTATGAAACCATACATTTATGATAGTTTTCCCAAGCACTCTTTTGCGTTCACCGGCCGCCGTGATTACATTTGATGAGTGTTTTAAAACTTTGGTGTTCAACTCCTTTATCAAATTGCTGTAATTTTTTCCTAAAATACTGATGGAGGCTCCTATGTCCAGTAATCCTTTGACTTTTCTATTTTCTAAATATATTTCGGCGAACACTCGAGTGTCGCCTTGGCATATAGAGTCTATAGAATGCTTGACATGGCGCCTTGCCTTTTTGCGCTGGTGGTATCTCGATCGGGCTTTCCTGACTTGGTTTGATATTTCGCTGGTACCATCTCCTGTTTGATTGAAAATTCTTTGCCTTGATTCTAAATAATTTTCAAGCCGTTGTCTGTAAGTCAAATTGTATCTTTTACCTTTTCGCATTTTAGTTGGTCCTGTATAAACGTTACTGCTATATTCTGTCTGCGTACCTACATTGAATTTTTTTGGGCGGGGTTTTGTGAGGAGCGTGATTCTACCGGCTGTTTACATTTTTCACATTTTGGAGTAATGGTATTCGGCAATCAGCTCTTGTAGCAAAATATATTGCGCACTAGCGATTCACAGTCCATATATACGTGCCCATACTCATGACAATTCCAGCACTGGAGATATGAAGTACTCGCAGCTGCGGCAGCTACTTCCAAATCTTGCGGTGGTTTGAAACATTCAAACGTGTGTTCATATTCTTGGAGTTCATTTACGCGTGGTAGACGCTGACGTGGTGAGTGATTTAGTGGTGGTGGAACAGTTCTAGACTCCATAAGCGGAAACCTTTTTTCGATTTCTTTACATTCCGCTTTCAGGTGCTCCATATTAAAAACATTGATCGCACACACTATGCGCGCAAGGTTTTCTCTCAAATTATGCTCAACTTTATCATTCATAATCTGTCATTAGCGACCTTAATCGCGATCGTAACGAGTACGTGGCATGAAAGTATTCTTCAATACTTTCTCCAGGTAATTGCTTGCGATCGGATAATTCACCTAACAGTTCGATATTTGTTTTGTTCGTCTGGTATTGTAAGAGCAGTCCATTTTTTAAGGAGTCCCAATTCGTCCCCTGATTCATTTTCAAATAAACCCAATACCATTCTTTTGCCTGTCCTTTGAGCAATCTATGAAAATCCCTCAGCACCTCGGACCACGGAACACGATATAACTCTTGCATGCACTCCACCCGGAATACGAAATCTTCTGCACTCAACGTGGTGGGGTTGCCATCAAAAACAATATCCCATTTGTCTATTCTAATGGCGTTCGGTGCCATCGGACATTCATTTGGCCCATGACTAATACTATCGTTTAAAAGATGACGTAATCCTTCGGCCGGTATCCTATTATCAAAATTATTTCCACTCAATCGTGGTTGAACCGACCCCGCTAAGCTATGGATTCCATTGGATAATCTCGATATCGGACTATTTCTGGGGTTCGTCTATCTTGTGCACTGATGTCGGACGTCTGTTGAACCTGTAACATTTTCATCCTATCGTCCAAGTCTTTTATCGAAGCTGTCATGACGTTCATAAACTGTATCATTTCCTCCTTAAATACCTGTGCGTCCGTTTGTTTGTTCCCATCACTTTCTATAGGTGCGTTACGTAAATTGTGTAATAGTAAGTCTTCATTAATACATGGTGGCGCAGGTCGCTTTGGCCTTACTCCAGTTTCTCCGGGAAAGTTCCCCCCCGATTGATCTATTTAATATGGTTGCCGATAAGTGTATCATATTAGAGGTGGCACAAGCTGTAGTTTGATCAAGAGTCTTAGGTGGTTGAACACGCCCTGAACGTAACTGTCCTCCCGCGTCAAATATTTGTCTTATTCAAGTTATTATCTGTCATGATTCACTAAAGATAGACAAAGGTTACTGTAGAGCACAATAGGAGTTTTGTATTGTTATAATGAGATGTGGGGGTGATACGAAAAAGGAGTATATTTAATAAACTCTTTTGTTACTTTATTATTTTTGTTATGATCAATAATTGTGGTCGTCGCGCAACGCGCAACTTCAGAATCCCGCGAATCGCAGAGTATTTCACAATTATTGATTTTATGAGTTCAATAATATGTTATGAGACAAGTTGAGTTTTTAGTCTGTTTTTATTTGAAAAATTTGTCTTCTTATATATTAAAATTATTACGAAGAATTGATTAGTAAGCATAAACTTAAACTAGGTTATTTCAATCGGAAGTGAGTGTGAGTGTTATGTATGTGTGTCAGGTGTATTACTATTACAATTTTTATTAAAGTTAAGGTCAGTAAGAATATAATTACAATTTCTATTAAAGTTAAGGTCTGAATGAGAATACAATTACAATGAAATTAAATCATACTTAAGAACAGGTGTGCATTATTTTATTTGCACACTACACCCTTATCCTACAAAAAGAAAAAAAAAATTTTTTTTGTTTAAACAGAAAAAAATTTTTTTTTTTTTTTTGTTTATATGAAAATTAGGATTTAATATTAACTATTCTACGTTTCTTATTATATTCTTATTTTATATGGTTTTAGTAAATTATTGTGAAACTTTTTTAACGTTTCATTTATTTTGATGGTGGAATTTACACCATTTCTAGCGATTATTTGGTATGGACCAATATATGGTTTGTCATTTTTTCGTCTAGTCATGTTCTTCAATAATACGTAGTCTCCTACTTTCAAGTGTAAAGGTTTGCTTTCTTTAACGTCATTGTTTAGTGTTCTTTTACTTTTTTCATTTTCTAAGAATTCTTTTGCTTTCTGTGTAGAAAATTTTATTTTGGCTTTTAATTCACTATAATAATCCTCTAAATTTTTATTTGTTTCATTTATATCAATGTTATCATTTGGCATATAGGCTATTTTTCCAAATACTGACTCATAGGGTGTGTACCCAGTTGTTACGTGTGTGTTATATGCAAAACAGTAATATGGTACCCATTTATCCCAATTGTCATTTTCTGCAAATGACAACATATATTCATTCATGACACGATGATTTCTTTCAACAGGGCCTAAAGTTTGATGATGGTAAGGGGTTGAAAATATTTGTTGAACTTTGAGTAGTTCACATACGTTTCTCAGTAATTCATTTGTAAATTCAGTTCCTCTGTCTGATTTTAGTATCTTGAAATGACCATATTTTAGCAATCCTTGTTCAACAATTGTTTTAGCTATTGTTTTAGCATCCTTACTCTGTATCGGACATGCTATCATATATTTTGTCAGTTCACATTGCATGGTGAGTATATACCTAAATCCATTGGCTATTCTTAATGGTCCTACTGTGTCAATTTCTACTACTTCAAAGCTTGTAGTGGGTGTGCTTGTTATAATTTGAGGTTCTTTTACATGTTTTATTTGTTTATTTATCATACATTCTTTACAATTATTCACGAAATTCTTAATCATTTTATTCATATTTTTCCATAGATACCTTTGTTTAAGTTTTAGGAGCGTTTTTCTAACTCCTAAATGTCCGCCGTGTGGACTATTATGATATTCATTTATTAGTTTAAATTGTATTAATGTATCATTAATCGTTTGAGGGTCTTTAAACAATATAATAATCAATTTTTGGGCATTATTATTTATCTTATTTAATTTTTCATTAACTTTTCTTTTAAAATCATTTTCATCTATGATTTTAAATATATCATCATTTTTATTTAATGCTATAGCAAATATTTTCTCTTTAATCAATCTTGATGTCAGTTTATCCATAATAGAATTGAAATTCGGTGGATTTTCACTACATCGCAATAGTATATCTTTTTCATTTATATCTATACTAACTTTCTTCCTTGTTTTGTTTTTGCCCTTTATAAATTCAATTTTTAATTTCTTTAATTTATTTATGTCAGACATTGAAGTACAATCCCAAATATGAAGTTGATCAGGCTTCGGTTGGTTAGTACAATTTGTATTGTTAATATCATTATTCTTGTTATTATTATTATCTTTAGCGTTATCTGCTATCCTTTCATTATTCATCATTTTTAACTTTTGCCCTCTTGTCATTACATTTATCTTCTTAGGTATCATGTCTTTTAACATATCAGTATCTATTTTAATCCGTGATAAAGCGTCAGCATTTGTATTATTACTTCCTTTTTTATATATTACTGTAAAATCATAATCGCATAATTCCATTCTAATGCGCGTCATTTTGGATGATGGGTTATTGTGAGTGAATAGTGACACTAGTGGTCTATGGTCTGTAATAACCACGAACTTACGACCGTATAGGTATGGTCTGAAAAATTTAATACCCCAATGAATAGCGAGTAATTCTTTTTCTATTATGGGTTTGTTTATGTCATGCTTTGAAAGGGTAGTGCTTGCATATGAAATTGGTAAATCGTGTCCAATTTCTCCTTGTGATAATATGGCTCCTAATGCGTAATCTGAGGCATCTGTTGTCAGTATGAATGGTTTGTCAAAGTCAGGGTATTGTAGTATAGGGGGATTTATTAATTTTTGTTTTAAAGTTTCGAATGCTTTTTGGCATTCGTTTGACCATATAAATGGTTGATGCTTTTTTAATAAGGAGTTTAGACATTTTGCAATTTGTGCAAAATCCTTTATAAATCTTCTGTAGTAATTACAAAGTGCGACGAATCGTCTTACTTCGTCTGCATTTTTGGGTGTGGGATAGTTTTTTATAACATTAAATTTTGATGGGTCAGTTTGTATACCATTTTTGGTTATTAGGTGTCCAAGGTATATAACTTCAGGTCTCAAAAAATTGCATTTACTGGCATTGAGTTTAGGTTATATTTTTGTAATCTTGTAAAAACTCTTATTAGATTGTCGTTGTGATGTTTAAGTGTGCAGCCAAACACGATGATGTCGTCTACATAGAGAAATGCGCTAGAGTCTAGTCCGCTTAAGGCTATTGTGAGCATCCTTTGAAAGCTGTTTGATGAAATTTTGAGACCGAAAGGTAGTCGTTTGAATTGGTAATGTCCTTTGTTCGTTGAAAAGGCTGTTAGAGGTCTGGAGTTTTTGTCTAAATTGATTTGGTGAAATGAACTCGTCATATCTAGAGTAGAAAAGTATTTAGCTCTTCCCAATTTGTCAAGAACGTCTTCCAGTCTGGTAAGTGGAAATTTGTCGTTTACTAATTTGTCATTTAATTTTCGAAAATCTAAGACAAGACGCCATTTTTGTGTGTTGTCAGTTGTCTTTTTAGGTACTATTAGTAAGGGTGAGTTATACGGGCTTACTGAAGGTTCTACTATGTCATCGTCAATTAATTTCTGCACTTCTTTATTAATTTCTTCAGTTTGTGTTTGTGGTAGTCGATAATTTTTGATGTATACTGGATTGTCGTCTTTTGTCTGAAGTTTCTGTGTATAAAAGTTATTTGTCGTTAGTTTTTCTCCGTCTAAGTGAAATATATCTTGAAAATCTTTGAATATCTCTATTAATGAGTTCTTAGCAATTTTGTCCTCTTGATTTATATTTATGGTGTTTAGTAGTCTGTTTAATCGTTCTTTAGTAGCCTTGTTTTGTGGCCTCGCATTAAGTATATGGTAATTTCGAAGAGGCTCTAATTGTACATTAATATTTTTAAGGTTTATGGTTTGTGCTGTTGTATTTAAAATTTTAACGTGTTTTATCCCATTACGTGGAATTATACAATTTGCTAAAAACACTCCTTTTTGAAATGCCTTATTTAAGATAAGTGAATCCTCTTTTAATTTTATTTTTATCGGATGTATTATCTCTGATCTGGGTGGTATTGAGATAATTTTGGGTTTGTTAGTTTCCATTGGTAGTACGATGTCTTCATTATTTGTATGGATTTCTATAGTCATTGTTTCGAAGTCCAGTTTGCACAGGTAATCTCTTAAGAAATCAATTCCTAATATTCCATCTGTGGATATTGAGAAATTGTCCTCCACCACATGGAATTCATGTGTTAGTTCTGTTTGTCGTACTTGTAGTTGTATAAATGTTGTTCCAATATTATGTATAGTTTCTGTAGTTATTCCACTTAGATTGTATATATTGTTTATTAGGTTAGATTTTGTGATACGTAATATGTAAGATTTTATTACTGAAATATCTGCTCCTGTATCAACTAGTAATCTTATAGTTTTATTTTGCTTAGTCTGAAGTATAACATAGAAAGTGTTTTTATTAGATATATTGAGAATTTTATGTGTGTTTATACGCCAGTGATGGTGTCGTCCACCACCAGCGGTATTCCGTTTCCCTGGTTCTGTACAACGTTTAAGTGTCTTCTTCTATTATTTTGACTGATGTTAGGTATTTGGGGGTATCTGGGATTGTTTTGCATGTTCGCATTCTGCCGAAAATTATTATTGTTTTGCATATTTCTTATATTATTGTTTTGCATGTTAGGATAATACCGGGAATCATTGTTTTGCATGTTAGAGTTGTGTCTGAAATTGTTGTATGTGTTTATGGGTGGCGTTCTGTTATTGAATGTGGGGTTTCGGTTTCTTTGTGTAAAATTTCTTTGAGTGTTGAAATTTCTCTGGTTATTGGTCCAGTATGAATTTTGGGGGGTGTATTGGATTTTGTTTCGGGTTTTGTTTGTTCTATTGTTCTGATTGTTTATTCTAAGTATTTGAGATTTATTTTGAAAGCTATGGTCTTTTTCCAATTCTAGAGCTAAGTTGACTGCTTGGGTTAAGGATTGTGGTTGTGCAGCGAATAGGGTCTGTTTGTATCTTTCATCGATGCCCTTTTTGAATACTGTGAGAGCATAACTATCATTCATTTTCGTTATAACCTTTCGTTCAGCTGTTGTTGCTGTGTCTCCCAATTCTTGTATTTGCAAGCCATTTAATTGGTTTATCAGGTTTATTATTTTGTCTCTGTAATTTTCAACACTGCCACGTTGTTGTAAGGTGTTGAGTGTGTTCTGTAGCGTAGGTATTGTGTGTGAGTTTTTAAATGTATTTTTAATAGAGGTGTACAATTCTTCTAATGTGTTTGGTGTTTGTGTTAGGCCTATAGCAGTTTTCACTTTTTGTGATAATTTGATATGATAAACAAATTCCAGTAAGTCTGCTTTACCGTTTTCGGATAGATTTTTAGACAGTATTTCTACAAATTTGCAGAAGTTTTCAACCTCTTCAAATTTGCCAGAAAAGGTGGGCAATGTTTTCATTGCCAATTCCATATTAAAAGCCATCTTAAAATTCTCTAACTGTTCTTCAAAATTTTGTTTCAGACTAATGTAGGTATTTTTAAATTGTACCTTCAGTTCTAAAGGTATTTCCTCTTGATCTAGTTTTATAAATTGGTCTTTTAGTGTTTCTAATTCTACCAATTTGTTTTCAATCGTTTCTTTTTTGTACGGACGACTGGGCGTTTTCCTTAAATTTGTTTCAATTTTTAAAAGGTTCTGTAATAATTCAGTCGATTGGTCCATACGAAAATTGTTTACAAAAAAAAAGTGGTAAAAATTGAAATTGTTTAACTTATGTATCAAAGAAAAGTGTTATATTAAATGTGTGTATATTTACATATTATTTTCATATGTATATTTTTATTTTATTTAACTTATCAAAGAAAAGTGTTACATTAAATGTGTGTATATAAATAATTAATTTTTAATTAACTAATTTTTATTGTGGTATGTGTGTTGCTGTGTCCTCCGACGTTGCTGTTGTATATAGTAATTTCTTCTTGTTGTTTGCTTTTTGTCGAGCCCATTCTTGTCTTTCCTTTTTTATTACATCAATTATCCTTTCCTTTGTCTCGCCTGTCGCAATATTCTTTATTTGGTGTAGTTCCCGAATCTTATTGGCGTGCTTAATTCGTTTGCCACCACGTTTTCTTTGTGGTCTAGGCGGCGCAAATTGCTTAGCCTGTTTAGCGTAATTCTGTCTTAGCCTATATTCTTCAATCGTCAGGGGTTTAGGACCGGGGATGGGCGTTGGTATGTACAGTGGTATCTGCTGGTTGTTTGACCGGAAGGTATTAGTCGGTATGTATGGTGGTATCCGCGAGTTGGTTGACCGAGAGTCAGCCTGCATATGGGATATCTTTTGTCAGGATGTGCCGGGAGGATGAGAAAAAATTTTGGCAGGATCAAAAAAAAAAAAAAAAAAACTTGGCCGGATCAATAATTTGGCAGGATCAACAACTTGGCCGGATTAATAATTTGGCAGGATCGCCATGTTATAAGGAGATGTGGGGGTGATACGAAAAAGGAGTATATTTAATAAACTCTTTTGTTACTTTATTATTTTTGTTATGATCAATAATTGTGGTCGTCGCGCAACGCGCAACTTCAGAATCCCGCGAATCGCAGAGTATTTCACAATTATTGATTTTATGAGTTCAATAATATGTTATGAGACAAGTTGAGTTTTTAGTCTGTTTTTATTTGAAAAATTTGTCTTCTTATATATTAAAATTATTACAAAGAATTGATTAGTAAGCATAAACTTAAACTAGGTTATTTCAATCGGAAGTGAGTGTGAGTGTTATGTATGTGTGTCAGGTGTATTACAATTACAATTTTTATTAAAGTTAAGGTCTGAATGAGAATACAATTACAATGAAATTAAATCATACTTAAGAACAGGTGTGCATTATTTTATTTGCACACTACAGTATATCTATGTATTTAATACGAGAGTTTAAATTCAATTCATAACAACGAAATTGAGCAACAAGGATAAGAATTTCTTATATCTATTTGTATACAATATAAGAGTTTATCCTTATTTCATAACCACACACTCAAAAGAAAATAATCTATGTAAACACATAAGCAATTTAAAAAAAATAGATAATTTCCAAAGCCAAAAATAGACAAACTTTATGTTTAAATAATGTTTTAGGGTTTGTGGTGTCGCTTCGGGAATTAGGTGAGGGTGACCGGTCCTTTAGAAGTAAATCAAGTATAGAACATTCATCCTTACCATGCACTCAAAAAAAAAAAAAAAAAATCTCATCCATACACTACGTCTTCACGGACACTACAATCATAACACAGAGCAGCATAGGTCATCTCGATCATGGCCTCTGACATCTAAATTCAGAGCAACATGAGTCATCTGGCCCATGGCCTCTGACATCAAAATTCAGAGCGACATGGGTCATCTCGCCCATGGCCATAAGGATGGGTAACAAAAAAAGAATGATAACGGACTCTCATGCATGACCGGGTTGGCCACGCAGGTGAGTCCAGTCGTTCAGTGGCTATTGGTGGAAAGCCACTTCACCATATGTCCCTCTCTACCGTTTTAGCCATTTATGGTGATTATTATTGAGGCTTCCCTAGATAACGCAAAATGAAAATTCCCTCATCTCATTACCCACACCACCACTCACCCCGCCTGCCCTTCTCCCTTTTACATAAACAACATTGTTTTTAATTCAAAATATATCAGGTTTGACTTTTAATTAGCGTCAGCGCTTAAATTAATGGATTTAATATAATTTATAATCTCAAAAAAAAAAAAATCACAAATGTTCTAGCTTGTCTATCCTATTTCCGTGATTGATTTATTATAATTTACAATTTCCAAAAAGTCCCAAATGTTCTAGCCTATCTATTTAATGTAACACACAATTTACAAAATCACAAACGTTCTAGCCTGCCTATCCTATTTCCTTAATTGATTTAATACAATTTACAATTTACAAAATCACAAACGTTCTAGCCTGTCTCAATGGTTGATTATGCCCTTCCCTCAAAGTCGCCAAATAACAAACAAACATGTATAAATAAGATTCCTACCTATTTTCCTCGCGTTTGACAATTACCTCTCTTTAGGCCGACTCCGAAGGAGCTCTCTCGAAGTCTTCGCTCGAGGCACCTGTGGAAAAATAGAAGGAAACTATACATATGGCGTTTAGGGCGTGGCTTTAGTCTGATTTTGTTTTATTAAAGCCGACCAAGCCGAGCATAACCAGGCTTACAAACATACATACATACATTTATAAGGTCTAGGCATACAAGATATGATACAAACAACAACAAAAAGTATAAATGGGATGTCTGGTTCCTTTCGCCAACTGGTAATGTCCTGACAGCTTTATTATCGGGTGCGGCTACGTGCTTCAGGGCAATCACATCACAGTTTACCTGCCCTTTTATGATGTCTCAACAAAATGTAATTCTATCACCCTTAAACAATCACATGGCACACTAGCCCTCTTGGAATTTACGAAAATGTTCGGCAAAATATAGGTTGATTCCGTTTATTAAGCAACCACGTGATATTTTGTCATTTTAGCAATTCATAAAGATGTTCGGCAAAATATAAATCAATTTGGATTATTAAACCACCACGCGATATCTTGTCATTATAGCAATTCTTAAAACTGTTCGGCAAAATATAGATCAATTTGGGTTATTCAACAACCACGTGATATTTTTCCCTTTTTTTTCGTGGTATGGTAGCACATTTTTAATTCCGTACGACCCAAAAAAAAAATCATGACGATTCGTACTCTTTTTTTTTTATCTTTCTTCACTTCAACATAGGTTAGCCGCAGAAATCACAAGTTTTTTAAAATATCCTTTTTTTTTTTTAAATAATTGTCTTATTAAGTCCATTCAAATCATATTCCCTTTATTATTATTATTATTTTTTTTTTTTTTTTCTTTTATAATTTCGGATGGATAAATCACAGCACACCGTTTTTCTCCACGCATGATATCCAACTTTCTGCGCAATTTTTTTTTTGACCTCACACCTTTCCTTTATTTCTTTTTTTCTTTTTCTTTTTTCCATCTCTTTCCTCTCTTTTGTTTGTTAGTCTGGCACCACTGATCATTAGCATGAACCAGTGCTGCCCCACCAGTGCCTGCGACAATATATATTACGAAATTAGTATTAAAACCATTTCCGATAAATATTAAACTGTAAATTTTCATAAGATACATAAATTTTACAATGATTTTTGAATGTGCGGACATCAACCGGACATATGCATAAGCTCCTACTTTACAAAACTGCAAAAGCTATTTACCCGATACCAGAGAATTAGAAAACAGAGACGGAGTGTCATTCTCTTTAAAAATGTTAAAATCTCAAGATTTATTTCGAGATCCATAATATTTTACATATTCATTGTTACATATTCATTGTATTCATAAATATGTTACTTGTTACGCTGCATCTGTTATCAAATATATCTTATGTTTACTTGTTTTATATGTTTTTTACTTTACTTTACAAAACATGAAGATAAAATGTATAAATGATCGAAAAGTGGAAAAATCGAACGATGACAAATTAAAGAAAGCCTTTTTTTCATTTATTAATTATTTATTTATTATAATTATAATATATTAAATTATATACACTTCATAATATTTAAATTAAATAAATATTATAATATATTAAATTCGTATGTATATATGTTTGCGCCAAAAGTAAGCTTTGGGAAGCCAAGGCCACAGTTACGTTATATATATTTAAGTATATATAACACGCACTTCCTAAGCAATGCTTGGAATATTTACCCACTACAATAAAGTGGGCTCTGGCGTAAAACTAAAGCTAAAGGGAAAAATGAGAAGAAAAACTCGGAACAATATTAATTTAATTTATAATTTATAAATAATTTATTATTATATGTAAACAAAATAATGAAATAATTTATGATGAGAAGACGTTCAGTTTGGCCAATTTCCTTTGTTGTAGGAGCTTTTGGGCGGAACGTTTTTTTTTTTCGTAAATAGTCTTCGCAAACCCACTTGGTATATTTAAATAATAATACCTCAATTAAAAATTTCAAACAGCTAACGCGATGCTCCTTACAACCGTCATCTTCCACAAAACAAGGAAACTGCTCAGACGTTTTCTTTTTTAGATGTCATCTAAAATTAGCCGACGGGCATTATGCAGATGGGCATACTTTTGAAAGAATTGCTTATCCCACAAAATCTGGTATGAGCAAACATCATAATACCCATGCAATCTTGCTTATAAGCAAAGCAAAAGCAACATATATATTATAATATTTTTTAAAAAAATATGTATATATTTTAACACTCCTCCACACCATATTACAATTTAAAAAGTTGATAAAAAGCAACTTTATAAAACACCAATTAAAAGAAGGACACAGCATCAAACCAGCAATATACGTTCTATAAACCTTACACTCTACCACCAAACCACACACCACTCTTCAAACCGTTTGCTTAATACTGGATCTATAAAATCGCACATAGAACAAATTCGTTGTGTATATTGAACAAATTTTAATAAATCTTCAACTCAGCTTTACTATGTGCGCTATCGAAACAAAAACATATTAGATTCCTCCTAGCATATGTGGATCTATGGTTAACATAACTTGCATTTATGTAATTCATACACTATAAGTGTAAATATATATATTTGTAAAAACTATACAATTATATTCAAATTGATGTATTTAAGTATATTCATTCATTATTTACACGCCTCATGTCTCTACAATTACACGTCGACGTCTCTTATCATAAATTATTTCATTATTTTGTTTACATATAATAATAAATTATTTGTATTGACATTAAATTAATATTTTTCCGAGCTTTTCTTCTCATTTTTCCCTTTAGCTTTACCCCAGAGCCCACTTTGTTGTAGTGGGTAAATATACCAAGCATTGCTTAGGAAGTGCGTGTTATTTTATAAAGGTTTTAAACAATTCAATGAACTACTATGATGATATTAAAAAATGTGAAAATTTTAATTTATTCAAAAGGAAATTATTTGAACATTGCAAAACAATAGGTATAAGCTAATTTTAGTTTAAGTTGAAATTATATGATGTAATAGGCAATAATAATTGCCGTAACCAACTAAATAAATACAGGATGTCCGCCGGGAAGGTATACTACTTTGTTTTGCCGCCATTTTGGTAAACATTAATCTTGACAATTCATATTTGACAGTCGTGAAGTAGACCCGTGGTAAATTTATTACGGAAAAATATTCGATAAACCAACGTATTTTAATTGTTAAAACATTTTATCAAAATCAATCATTGATTACTGTGACAATGAGAAAGTTACGTGAAACAAAGTGCCCACAAAACGCACTTTTTATCGTGTAGAGAATGATTTCGAAGAAAGAGGGTGATAGGCCCAATGTTACAGCTCGCCCATGACAACTCCGATTTTCATGAAAAAATCATAATGAGTGACGAGGCACATTTTTATTTGAATGGATATGTGAATAAACAGAATAGTCGGTTCTGGGGAATGGAAAACCCTCAAATTATTCATCAATCACCTTTGCATCCATTAAAAGTGACAGTCTGGTGTGCAATTTGGTCAGCATTAGACCTTACTTCTTTGAAAATGAAAACGACGTAACGGTAATTGTGAGTGGGGAGCGATATCGTGATATGATTGAAAACTTTTTAATGCCACAACTGCATACTTTGGGCTTGATTGAGGTGGACATTTATTTGGTATTGTATTCCGTACATAATTGCCGACTCTCCGGCTTTATCAATCTTGAACCCAACCTTATCGGCCTCTTGCCCATTCATAGATACGGTTAGTGGCGATGAGGGAGTTGCTCAATGCCATCTACCGTCCGTTCAAGCACCCTGTGCTATTCCAGAGATCACTGTTCAACCACCGATTGAACCAGCTCTGTAATCTGTCTGTCGGGGGTCAACAAATTGACTCAATTCGTAGTCACCTCCGAGTGAGCCCATTAAACAATTCTAATCCCTCCCGTTTTTCGAACTCTGGTCAGTCTATTCAGCATAATAACGAACCTTCCTCATCTTCTAATTCCGCTTTAGCACAAGTTGACGAACTAATTGTTATTCCTGTACGTAAGGTAGTATTTCTATCTCGATTTGCCTCGAATACTACAACTGTGCGTGAGTGCTATATAAAACGTATATCACCTGATATTGACACCAGCAAACTAAGTATTTTTAAACTCAATACATCAAAAGATAGAGAAATCTCGTCATTTAAAATCCTTTTGCCTGACGCTTTATTTGAGCGCCTCCTTAATAAGGAATTTTGGCCTAAAGGAACCCTAGTTAAGGAATTTATTCCTCGTAATAAGTTTCGTCGTCCGATTAATCTTGACAATCCGTCAGACTCAAAAAACTAAATAATGCTCTCACTCTACTGTATCAGAACGTCCGCGGTCTTAATTCTAAATTATCTAATATTTTTTTCAAGTCAATAAATTGTGATTACATGATTGTAGTGTTCACTGAAACCTGGCTAAAGCCATGGGTTAACGACACCGAAATCTTCTGTTCAGATTTTCAAGTTTTCAGGTGTGATAGATTGCTTAGGATTGGTGGTGGCGTACTTATCGCTGTCAATAAAATGCTTACTACCATCTCAATTGATCCTGTCAATCCTTTAAACATTGAAATTGTATGCGTCCAAATAAAAATCAACACGTCCTCCTTGTTTATCACGTGCTCTTACATCCCGCCTGATAGTAACATTTCTATCTACATGGAACACTTCATGTGTATAAAAAACGTATTGAACCGTTTAAAACCGACCGATAAGCTACTTGTACTTCGTGACTTTAACCTAGCTAGTGTCACATGGTCCCTCAATGTAGAAATTGGTGCTTATTATCCATTGGTCATTCCTCCACTGTATAATGATCTATTTGATTCCATATATGATCTTGGTCTTTTTCAACTCAATCATATTCAGAATTCTAATAATAGGCTCTTAGATTTGGTCTTTAATATTGATACTAATTTACGTATTATACGATCACATCCTTTCTCATTACCAGAGGACACTCACCATCCCTCATTATTGATTCATAATTATGAATTTTTTCACTCTGAAATGCCTAGACAGGAGGATCTCCATGCGTTGCGTTTATTTAGTAGAACTGATTATGCTAAACTTAGAAGCTTCTTGTCTCATAATGACTGGAACCTCAACTATAATAATATTGATGGCTCTTTGAACTCTATGTACAATCATCTTTATACAGCTATATCGCATTCCGTTCCACAAAAGACTCTTGCATCTAATACTAATTGTCCGATATGGTTCAACAGACATCTACGAAACATAAGAAATAAGAAGAGTAGACTATACAAACGTTACAAAAGGAGTGGTCTACTTAAGGACTATATTATTTATTCTAACTGCAACAGAGAATTTAATGTTCTAAAGAATAATTGTTACGTTAACTATATTCAAAGCATGAGACATAAACTCCTTCTAGATCCTAAATCATTTTACAGTTTTGTTAACTCTAAACGTAAAGTTACGGGATTTCCCTCGATCATGTATTACGAAGACTCGGAATCATCGAATATATTAGAGATATCTAACCTTTTTGCCGACCATTTTGAAAAATCATATTCTACTTCTAATGTTAGTAATATTGACTATCCCTTTCCAATTAGTTCGTTCGACATCTTTCCATCGGTGTCCTTCTCTGAAAATGAAATCTTCTTAGCCCTATCCGGTCTTAAATTATGTAACAGCCCAGGTCCAGATGGTGTTCCTTCGGCTATTCTCCGTTGTTGTGCGGATTTGTTGTGTGGTCCGATAACAAAAATTTTCAACAACTGTTTAGAAAAAGGATACTTTCCTTCTATTTGGAAAAATAGCTTCATTATTCCCATATATAAAAATGGTTCTAGAAACTCCATAGTGAATTACAGAGGTATTGCCAAATTAAGTGTGCTGCCTAAATTATTCGAATGTCTTATTACCAAGAGACTAACGCCATCAATAAGGTCAGTTATTTCTCATTGTCAACACGGCTTTTGCCGTGGTAAATCAACATCAACTAAGTTGTTGGAGTTTAGTAATTACATTTTTAATGCTTATTCTCATCATAAACAAACTGATGTCATTTATATATATACTTCACTAAAGCGTTTGATAGTGTTCATCATGATCTTTTGCTATTTAAGCTGCAACGCATTGGATGTTCGGAAATCTTAATCTCCTTGATTCGTAGCTATTTGACTGGCCGTACTCAACAAGTCTTGTTTAAATCCACCTATTCTCGCCTTATTTCTGTTCTATCGGGGGTTCCTCAGGGTAGCCACTTAGGCCCTTTGCTATTTACTATTTTCCTAAATGACCTTCCATCATGCATACAACGCTCTCAAATCTTAATGTTTGCGGATGACGTTAAGCTCTTTCTCTCCTTAAACTCTTTGGACGATAGTAATTTATTACAATCGGACCTTACAAACTTAGTATCATGGCGTGACTTAAATGGTATGCGCTTGAACTTAAATAAGTGCAAAAAGATGTCATTTGGGTTGATAAATTATCAGTACTCATCTTATTCTGTTGGTGGTCATGTCCTTGAAAATGTGTCTTGTTATAATGACTTGGGTGTCGTCTTTGATCCGAAATTGAGGTTTAACAATCATATTGTATCATCTGTCAACAAGGCTAGATCCTTGTTGGATTTCATTAAACGCTGGTCCAAAGAGTTTAATGACCCCTATGTTTCCAAACGTCTGTTTACGTCCCTGGTTAGACCCACACTGGAATATGCAGTCGTCGTCTGGATACCCACCTATAGATTTTACGTTGACCTTATTGAATCGGTTCAACGTAACTTCTTACGATTTGCACTGCGTGGTCTAGCTTGGGATCCTTCACTTCCCTTGCCCTCATATGAAAACGGCCTCAATATAATTGGTCTCCCTACTCTTGAGAGGAGAAGACAAATGTTGGGGGTTTCCTTCATAGCGAGAGTTCTGTTAGGTGATGTGTCCTCTCCTCCTCTACTGGGCCTGGTCACACTGAATATACCTACCAGGGTCTCAAGGTATTTTGTGCCATTATTGCTACCTCAATGCCGCACCAACTATGAGCTGTTTAGTTCGTTTCGGGTCCTATGTGGACTATTTAATGAATACTTAAACTCGTTCGATCTCGCGGTTGATCCAATCGATTTCATTAAAAGAATTATATTAAATAGATAGTTGCCAAACTATTCATCCACCTCTCTAATTTAAGTTCCTTAGTTTAGTAATTAATTTTAAGCTTTTGTATTGTTTAACATTGTTATTTATTTATCTATAGTCTTAAATATCTCTGTAACTCTAGTATGTTATAGCTTGTAAATTCTACTATTGTATGCCTAATATTATATAATTTATATTTACACTTCATAATACTGTTATTAACATACTATCCCTAAATTGTATAGTCTTAAAACTAGTGAACTAGATTCAGAACTAATGAACCAGATCCAGAGTTGCTGCGGATGTTGTTGTTATTGTTATTGCTGCTGCTCCTGCGTTAATTATAAGATATTCTAATCCCTTTAATTATACGTCCATTGCTGTTATATTTAGCAATAATTTTATGAATGAATAAAAAAATTAAATAAAACTTTTATCAATATAAGATCCATTCCCTTTCATTTAATCAAAAATTTTAAATAAACAAAGTAGTATACCTTCCCGGCGGACACCCTGTATATATTTAAATATATATATAACTTAACTCCTGCCTTGGCTTCCCACAGCCAACTTTTGATGCAAACATTTATACGTAAGAATTTAAATATTATGAAGTGTATATAATTTAATATATTATAATTATAATAAATAAATTATTAATAAATGAAAAAAAAGCTTTCTTTAATTTGTCATCGTTCGATTTTTCCACTTTTCGATCATTTATACATTTTATCTTCATGTTTTGTAAAGTAAAGTAAAAAACATATAAAACAAGTAAAAACAAGCTGTATTTAATAACAGAAGTCAGCGTAACAAGTAACATATTTGTGTATACATTTGCCTGAATTCATTGTGTATAATGAATATGTAAATAAATAAAATATAATGGATCTCGAAATAAATCTTGAGATTCTGTTAACAAATTTTAAAGAGAATGACACTCCGTCACCCTCTGTCACTGATAAGAACTGTCAAAATAAATTTGCAATAACTATGAAATCGTACTCGTAAAGTTTTGTTTAGTTTTATAAAAGTTCTGACCTGTGGTTTTCCGTATTGGAAATAAGACCATATATTCCACACCCGCCTCCCGTTAAAACACAAACAATAAAAGGTTCCTAATGCGTAAGATAAATTGCCTTTCTATATATATTATATTATTATATATTCATAAAAATCCATTTATCTAAGCGAAAATAGTGTTGTGATTATCACTGAAACGAATTTAATTCATATGTACATTTTTTTTTGTAGTAGGTGGAACGCATCTAAAGCCAGACGTGCGGGACTTTAACCCGCTAAAACCACCTTTGCGTCAATTCCCTTTTCCCTGCGGTACTACCGTGACCAAAGCGGTAATTAGCCCTGATAAAAAAGTCCGTAAGGTTGTTTGCTCCAATCCCGATGCTATCATAATCGAAATTAAAGGTAAATCGACGTATGTGGATATTTTGCAAAAAGTAAAAACAGATCCTAAGCTTACTGGCATTAGCCAAAACGTCACCAAGATCAGAAAGACCAAAAAAGGCGATCTGTTGCTGCAGTTGAATAAAGCGACAAAACTATGGAGGTGAGGTACCCGTGAAATCTCTAACGGATCGACTGTAGAAATTAAGGATATCGATGATATTACTACAAAGGAGGACATTGATGTAGCTATAACATCTCACTTTGGAGGCAACGAGAATATCACCTGGGAAATACTTTCCATGAGGCGAGCATATGATAATACGCAGATTGCCACTGTTAGGACACCTAAAGATGTAGCAAAAACTCTACTAGAGGAGGCAAGAGTCAGAATTGGCTGGGTTTTATGTCGCATAAGAGAGCAGAGAAGCCCAATAAAGTGCTTTAAATTTCTTGAATTTGGGAATTTCTCAAGGAACTGTAATAATAAAACTGACCGATCCAACTCGTGCCGTAGTTGCGGCGATGAGGGTCATTTTGCCAAGGTATGCAACAAAAATCCACTCTGTATGCTTGGTATGATGGGCGGTGTTCTCTTTTCAAAACTCTTTGACAGAAAGTTGCAAACATCTAACACATTAATTAGATAGTTTTATCTCAAATGAACTATATTTCAGTCGTAGCTAACTATGAGATTGATCCAGCTAAATCTCAATCATTGCGAAGCAGCCCAAGAGTTGCTCCTACAAATGGCTCGAGAGCTAAATGCCGACGCAGTCCTGATAATCGAGCCATTCAGAAGGTTGCAGACTGCTAGGTGGTTCTCCGATATAGAAAACTATGCGGCAATATTGTTGTCAGGAGATCTGCCTGCCCTGGCTAGGGAATGCATTTGCGAAGGTGTAGTGTGTTTAATGGTTAACAATATATACCTATACAGTTATTATCTACCACCTATTCTGTACGCGTACAAGGAGATGTCAAAGAGATGGCGAAGCAACTGACGGGCCATTTAGCGAGTGCATGTGATGTTGCAATGTGAAAAAGGGCAATGAACTACGCGCAAACCGATTTACTCGTGGAATAAGGAGGTAGCTCAGCTCCGCTCTGATTGTAACCGTGCTAGGAAGCTGTATACGCGGACAAGAGGTCAAGATATAAATCATAGGCACCGGACAACCTTTAAAAGAAAAAAGAAAATTTTAAAGCTCGCTATACGTAGGGGTAAACATAACAACAAAACATTGTTTCAACAATCTCCTAGAAGAGGAAGCCCAGAACCCATGGGTCACACGATACAAGTTAGTATTAAAAAAACTAAAGTGCTCTTCGGAAATGCCACCAACAGATCCTGAAATATTGGTCAGTATAGTCCAAAGCCTATTCCCACGGCAGAACTCTGCTCGCGACGAGCCCTTTGCACCAGCAAATACTGTCGATCCGCAGGACATTACAGACAGCGAAATACTGGCTGCTGGCAAGTAAAGGCAAGGCCTGATTTATTAGGGTTTTTAACAGCTGCCTCCCCAAGGGATATTTCGGACTATATGGAAAATACAAAAATTGGTACTTATCCCCAAAAAGGCCAACCCGGGAAGTGATCCGGCTGGCTACCGCCCTATCTGTATGATTCACGCATTAGGCAAATTGATTGAAAAGCTGATTAAAATTAGATTAGAAGCGGAAATAGAAGCGCTAGGTGGCATCTCCGAAAATCAGTTCGGTTTTAAAACAAAAAAATCTACTACCGATGCAATCGGCACCGTGATAAAAGTGGCTGCCAACGCCATTGAAGGTACAAGGTGGAAACGCGGGAAGAAAAAATATTGTCTAGTAGTCACCATAGATGTCAAGAACGCTTTCAACACGGCCCGATGGGATATGATAGTAGAAGCCCTACAGAGACTAAATGTACCTCACTACTTGCTAAAAATAGTTGCCAGTTATTTAAGTCACAGACTGCTAGTGTACGACACCATAGAAGGTAGACAAACCTACCAAGTTAAAGGAGAGGTCCCTCAAGGCTCTGTCCTAGGGCCATTGCCGTGGAATGCGAACTCAACTATCATGATGGTGCAGACTTGGCTTGAAAGGATGGGTCTTAGCTTGGCAAGTCATAAGACGGAAGGCGTTCTTATATCCAGCCGCAAGCGTGTTGAGCAGGCTACAATAATGGTGGGCGATCAAGTCATAGAATCGATAAGGCATCTAAGGTATCTAGGGGTGAGGATTGACGATAGACAGTCGTTCAGATACCACCTGGTGTATATAAAGAGCAAAGCAAGAAGTGTATGTACTTCTTTAGCTCATATCCTACCAAACACCAAAAGGCTCAAGCAACCCCAAAGGCGAGTCCTCATGGAGGGGGTGAAGAGTTCGCTGCTAGTGCTATGAGGCTTAAAACGTACGAAAATGATAGCTATTGACCTCTTAGCCAAGGAAAGGTATCTCATATCCTAAGGCGTCGGCAAACAACTCGCTCGAAATAGATCACTGGAGGAATGGCAGCAAAGATGGAGATCTTCCGGAAAGGGCAGGTGGACGAACCGTCTAATAGCTAATATAAGTGATTGGTTATTGCGCATGCATGGTGAAGTTGACTTCTACCTCCCGCGATTCCTATTGGGTCGTGGGTGTTTTAGGTAATACTTGCACCACTTAATGCACGACGACAACCCTTACTACACCATTTGTGATGTAGAAGAGGACGTAGGATGTGCGTTTTTCTACTGCCCCCGCTTTGAGCAACAGAGAAACAGGTTGGCGCTACTAATAGGAGAAATCCTTACTCCCAAAAATATAGTATTGCACATGCTCATTTCCAGAAGTAGATGGCAAGCAGTAAAAGACCTTGCGGCAGTGATAATGAAACGGCTCCGATTTCTGGAAAGGAATCGAGCGAATCCAGATCTCTCCGGCGTCATTGGTTAGATGTTCGTTCGACTAGTTAGGTTGTTGCAGAGACTTCTAATCACACGGACACAAAACCCCTTGCTTCCCGCATCTCTTTACGAATGCAGTTGCGAAATCTCGCAACATCGCCTTGAAGTGGTTGAAAAATCAAAATTTTAACAAATCTTCAACTCAGCTTTGCTATGTGCGCTATCGAAACAAAAGCATATTAAGTTCCTCCTAGCATATGTGGATTTATGGTTATATGCGCATGCAACTCATACACCACCACACTATATATAATAGAATAGACAAATAAATCATTAGTCCTTAACATTTATATATGTTATCTAAGAGCCGTCCACGTGTAATTGTAGGGACGTGCGCAAATAGGTCGACTTTACCCACTACACGTAATAATAATAACTAGAGCACAAAAGCTGTTGGCTTTTCAATCGTTTGTTTTTGTGACGCACGCGTCACAGAGTCATTTGCTCTGACTTTTTTCCGGACCGAAAATAAGCAAGAGGTTTTGTGTCCGTGTGCAAATATTCTAATACATTGCAAATTTCCTCATAATTTCTTCCGGACCGAAAATAGCAAAGCATTGGTTATTTTTCTTAGTTTTTTTCGCATGTGTACTGTTGTTGCTTTTTGAGGACCGAAAATAGCAAAGCATTGATTTTTTTTGCTCTTGGTTTTTTACGCATGTTACTTTTGTTGCTTTTTCTATGCTTATAAGCAAAGCAAAGGGAATACCATGGTTTGCACATACAAGGCAAACAAGTGTTTGTGATTGTGGCACACGACTTGGGTTGTTTTTTAAAGAGAATTCCATAGATCACAAACATTTATACGCATGTAATTTCATATATTATGAATGAATGAATATGTAATTAATAACTGAAAATAAGGCTGCTTTCTATTACGTTCTTCGTCCCACTTTTCCACTTTTCGACCCTTTATACATGTTTGCTTGATGTTTTGCAAAGTTTTTTTTTTTCAAAAATTTTTTATTGCAGAAACGTATTGAGCGAGTCCTTAAGATTTGTATAAAATCAAAAAAAAACCAGCCACATTCGATAGAACAAGTCAGTGGAACGAATTCGGTAAATACGATATTTGTGCTTTTTACGATAACTTTGACCGTACGATATGGGCCTTGAGATTTTCTTGAGATTTTGCCGTCAAGTATTTAAGAGAGTGACACTCCGTCTCTGATTAGAAGTCTCTGTTTGAAGTCTCTGTTAGAAGTCTCTGTTAGAAGTCTCTGATTAAACTGAGATATGTATATATTTGTCTCACTTATAAAAAGACTTCACTATTAAATTAAATTAATATTAAAATGTAATTCATTAATATAAGGTTCATTTTTCAAATAATTTTTAATAAGAAATAAAAAAACATTTTTAGTCTTATTTCTTAAAATAAAAACAAGTGAAAATATTATAGTCGGTCAAGCCCGACCATCAAATACCCTACACCACTTGATATATTATATTATTCAATTTAATTTTTATACCCTCCACCTCAGTGATGAGGGTATACTAAGTTTGTTCTTCCGTTTGCAACACCCAAAAGGAGGCGTCAGAGACCCTACAAAGTATATATATTCTTGATCAGCGTCAAAAACTGAGTCGATTTAGACCTGTATGTCCATGTGTCCGTGTGTCTGTGTGTCCGTGTGTCCGTCTGTTGTTGGCACGGGCGTAAATTTTGAGATATTGAGCTGAAATTTTGTACAGACACTTTTAGTTTTTGCACGCAGATCGCTATTTAAAATGGGCAAAATCGGTCAAGAGCCATGCCCACAGTAGACAAAAATCTATGTATCTACCACAAAATATGAGCTATAAACTTGGAATTTGGTATGTACATCTATAAATATTAGATTCATTAATAAGCTAAAAATGGGCGTATTCTAATAACAGACACGCCCACACTCAATAAAAATGTTTATATCTGCCCCAAAAGTTGACCAAAGAACTTAGAATTTGGTACGCATATACATAGTTATCCCATTTACTGATGTTTCAAAAATTGGCGTGGTCAAGATAGAGACACGCCCACAATCGACATAAATCTATATATCTGCCATAAAAGTTGACATAGAAACTTGAAATTTGGTACGCGTATACATAGTTATCCTATTGACTGACGTTCCAAAAATGGGCGTGGTCGGATAATAAACACACCCACAATTTACAAAAAACCATATTCAACGTAAAAGGAGATTTGCATCTTGATACGTAACTCATGCACTATTAGAGGGCGCATATATATATTTGTCACGCCCACCGTTATAGAGGTGGAGGGTTTTAAAAAGGGTTCAATACGGTCCATTTTCAATAGGGCCCCTCTTTGGGCCAATACATGTGCTTGTACCAAATTTCATCAAAATATCTCAAAAAATGCGACCTGTAGCTTGCGCGCAAATTTAGATGGACAGGCACGAGGACAGACGGACAGACGGACATGATTAAATCGATTCAGATTTTGATTCTGAATCGATCGGTATAATTGAAGATGGGTGTGGCATTTGCCGTTTAAGAATTACAAACATCCGCACAAACTTATTATACCCTTTTCCACAGGGTACTGCAGGGTACAACAAGTAGTGGCTTGAGGCACGGCTAAAAATTGTCCAATCGTGCTCAAATTTTTTTTGTGTTTTTTGGACACCAAATGAAATTTTTTTAGTGTTTGCCATGTACAAATTTAAAAAATTAATATAAGAACCGGTCTAGTGTGTATGTTGCTGCACCTTCTAAACTAATGCAGTATTATTAGTAAAAATTTTCATAAATTTTTTCGTCTGTAACAACATGTGGGTGTGTATGTGTGCATGGGTGGGTATGTGTATGTATGCTTTTGACGTTTTGTTTTGTTTTCAACTTGACTTTGTTGTTAGATATTGCGTTTGTCGTCGCTCGAATAAAAAAAAATTGTTTTCAAAAAACGTCATGATGAGCACAAGTCGTAGGTGGAATTTTTCTTTTTTTACCCAATTTAAAAAAATATGTGTTTCCAAAATAAATTTTTTATACATATGTACATATGCAAAATTTCTTATTGTATTTGCTATACCTTGAATACTTAAGTTGGATTTTGATGATTTTTTTTTCTAATTTTAGGCAAACGTTTCATTTTTTTAACAATTATGTGATCTGATCCAAGTTGCAGTGGAAAGAAGAAGAAGGAGCAAAGTGTAGTAAACGCAATTGTTCCTACATGATTTTATTTCTCATCCAAGTCCGTTTTGGGATTCAAATTTTTTCTTCTCTTTTTTTTAACATTTTTTTTTAATGGTTTTCTAAATATGTTGGTGGGTGTGTGTATACGTTGTAATAATTAAATTCACATGTAAAATATTTTTCAATGTATATTTTTTTATAACTGTAATAAAACACTTAAACTAAAATTCTTGAATGTCTTTTTCTGCATTTTTTCTAGAACGGTTTCGTTTTTATTTTACATGTTTTTTCTTTATTTGTTTAATCCTTGTGTGAAGTGTGGTCGTTTTTTCAAGTAACTTACTAAGAAATGTTTGTTGGATTAAAACTCCAAATGAAGAGCCGAAAATTGCCGTTTATCCTTTGGTTTTAATTCAATATAATATTTGTTGCTTTTATATAATTTCAAAGAAAAATTCAATGAAAAGTTTGTGTTTTTTTTTGGCACGAGCCAAAAAAATTAAGAACTAAAGGAAAAGATCGCGCTTTTGAAACGATCGACGGCGACTAAACACCGGGAGAAAGTGCCTGTTGTGAGAGTGTCCAACTAAATTACAGAAATCTTGTTGCTTTTGGCAAAATTCCCAGACAGGCGTAAACTCTCTGTATGCTGCCCGGGGAAAATACGCTTTTAGCAGGTCTTGTACACGGACGGAAAAGGCGCGGACATCCATACAACTCGTCAACTATACATACATATATATATATATATGTGTGTGTGTAATACATATTTTTGCTTGATGGCTGTTGCCAGAGACTTCTAACAGAGACTTCTAACCAGAGACTTCTAATCAGAGACGGAGTGTCACTCTCTTAAATACGTGGCGGCAGAATCTCAAGAAAATCTCAAGGCCCATATCGTACGGTCAAAGTTATCGTAAAAAGCACAAATATCGTATTTACCGAATTCGTTCCACTGACTTGTTCTATCGAATGTGGCTGTTTTTTTTGATTTTATACAAATCTTAAAGACTCGCTTGATACGTTTCTGCAATAAAAATTTTTGAAAAAAAAAAACTTTGCAAAACATCAAGCAAACATTTGAAGTCTCTGATAGTTAATATATATCTAAATCCGTTCGATATTCTTAAGGGTCCAAAAATATCTATTTGTATTATTTCAAAACTATTAGCTGGTGTGTATGTTATTACTTGCTTTTCTTGCGTGTGTCGCACTTGTTTGTTTAGTTTGCAATCTGTGCAGTTGTTTATAAAGTTTTTTATCATTTTATTCATGTTTTTCCATATGTATCTCTGTTTCAGTTTAAGTTGTGTTTTTCGTACACCTAAATGTCCTCCATGCGCACTGTTATGGAACTCGTCTATTAATTTGTATTGAGTTAATATATCATCTATTCTTTGAGGGTCTTTGTATATTATAATATTTAATAATTCTCGTTTCTTATTTTTATTTTGTTGCAATTTATTAAATTTTCTTTTAAATTCATTTTCATTTATATGTTTAAATATGACGTCATTCTTATTTAATGCTACTTCATATATGTGCTCTTTTTCTAGTTTTGATGTCAGCTTCTCCATAATCAAATCTAAATTCGGAGGATTAGCACTGCATCTTGTAATAACTTTTTCTTTATTTATACTGATTTGAACTTTAGAGCTCTTTTGGCCTTTTCTTTGTTCAAACTGTAATTTTCTTAATTTCTTGACATCAAAAATAGATGTGCATTCCCAAACGTAAAGATGATCAGACTTTGTTTGTGGTAAGCTATTCTGATTTGTCAATTCAGTAACCGGTT
Source organism: Ornithomya chloropus (assembly GCA_963971445.1). Lineage (NCBI taxonomy): Eukaryota > Metazoa > Arthropoda > Insecta > Diptera > Hippoboscidae > Ornithomya > Ornithomya chloropus. The sequence goes on from OZ020531.1 coordinate 2,808,952, forward strand.
CATTATTTTCATATTCTTTTGATTTTTGCCCTTTTGTTATCACTTTTATATGCTTATGTATCATATCCTTCAATGTGTCAGAGTCTAATTTAATTCTTGATAGTGCGTCTGCGTTTGTATTGGCGGATCCTTTTTTATAAATGATATCGAAATCATAGTCAGACAAGTCTATTCTTATTCTTGTCATGGATTGCTGTGATGGATTGCTGTGGGTGAAAATAGAAACTAGTGGTCTGTGGTCTGTTACCACTACAAATCTTCGTCCATATAAATATGGTCTAAAAAATGTTATTGCCCAATGTATGGCTAGTAGTTCTTTTTCTATAACTGATTTATTTACTTCATGCTTAGATAGTGTTGTGCTTGCATATGAGATGGGTAGATCGTTTCCGATTTCTCCTTGTGAAAGTACTGCTCCTAATGCAAAATCCGATGCATCTGTCGTTAGTATGAATGTTTTATCAAAGTCAGGATATTGGAGTACTGGCGGACTCATTAGTTTTTGTTTCAATATATTAAAAGATTTTTCACATTCTGGAGACCAAATAAAAGGTTGATGTTTCTTTAGTAATGAATTTAGGCATTTTGAGGTTTTTGCGAAATCTTTTATAAATCTTCGATAGTAGTTGCAGAAAGCTATAAATCTGCGTACTTCGTCTGGATTTTTAGGTATGGAATAGTCTTTTATAACTTTATATTTTGATGGGTCTGTTTTAATTCCGTCTTTTGTTATTAAATGGCCCAAATATACTACTTCTGGTCGGAGGAATTGGCATTTGCTTGCGTTTAGTTTTAGATTGTATTTTCTTAAACGCGAGAATACTTTGAGGAGGTTTTCGTTGTGATGTTGTAGGCTGCATCCAAATATAATTATGTCATCTACGTATAAAAATGCGTTGGCATCCAATCCACTTAGAGCTATCGTAAGCATTCTTTGAAAACTATTTGAAGATATTTTTAAGCCAAAAGGTAGGCGTTTAAATTGAAAGTGACCTTTGTCAGTTGAAAATGCAGTTAGGGGCCTTGAGTCCTTGTCAAGCTTTATTTGATGAAAGGAGCTCGTCATGTCTAAAGTGGAGAAGTATTTAGTTCGTCCTAATACGTCAAGTGCGTCATCTAGTCTAGTTAAAGGGAATTTATCATTTATAAGTTTATTATTAAGTTTTCTAAAATCAACTACTAGTCTCCATTTTTTTGTGTTGTCTTTGTCTTTTTTTGGTACTATTGGTAAAGGTGAATTGTACGGGCTAATTGATGGTTCTATTATGTCGTTATTTAGTAATTTCTGTACTTGGTTATTGATTTCTTTGTTATGTGCTTGTAGTAGACCGTTGTGTTGTCATTTGTTGTTAGTTTTTGTGTATAAAAGTTGTTACATGTTAATTTTTCGCCGTCTAAATGAAAGATGTCTTGGTATTCAAAAAAAATTTTTTTTTAGTATTTTAGTAGCATTTGTGTCTTCCTGTTTTATATTGATAGTATTTAGAAGTTTTTGTAGTCGTTCTTTATTGTATTTTGGTGTTGAATTGGTTTGGAGTACGTGGTAGTTTCTGAGTGGTTGAGAATGAATATTTAACTTTTTTATTGTCACAGTTTCTGTTGTAGTGTTTAATATTTTGACGTGGCATGTTCCTTTACCTGGTACAATTGTATTGGCCAAAAATATTCCTTTTTGTAGTTCTTGGTTTAAAATAACAGCATCTTCTTTAAACTTAAGGTGTATAGGTGATATTATTTCTGTTCGTGGTGGAATTGTGATTGGTGACAATGAAGTGGATTCCATTGGTAAAATTATATTTAATTCTTCTAAGTTAATTTCCAGGGTTAATGTTTCATAGTCAATTTTACAAAGATAGGACGATAAAAAGTCGGTACCCAAGATTCCATCTGTTGAGATTGGGAAATTTTGGTCAACAATATGAAATTCGTGGTTTAGTGTTGAATTTGATATGTTAAATTTTAAGTTCGTAGTTCCTAATGCCACTTAATCTGTATGTTCTGTTTGTGTCATAAGGTGTATTGATGGAATTTAATTTTATTAAGGAGATTTCTGCAATATTTGATTGTTATCTTTAAAGGTGTTATCTTTCTCTAATTCAAGAGCCAAGTTAACGGCTTGTTCTAGGCTTTGTGGTTGGGCAGCACAGATAGTGGTTTTGATTCTTTCATCAAGACCGTTTTTGAATGTTGTTAATGCAAGTAGCTCGTTCGTTTTAGGAATGACTGATCGTTCAGTCGCTGTTGTTGTATCTCCTAGCGGTTGTATTTGGAGATTACTTAATTCTCCAATAAGGTCAATTATCCTATTTTTATAATTTGTGATGTTCCCTTGTTGTTTAGTCGAGTTTAGGTTGTTGAGAATTGTCGGTATAGTGTTCGCATTCTTATAGGTTGTTTTTAATTTTATTATTAGCTCTGTAAGAGTACTTGGTGTTTGGAGTGACCCTATTGTTGTTTTTACTTTTTGCGTGAGTGGTAATGTGGTAAGCGAAATCAAATAGTTCTTTTTTACCCTCTTCATTTAAATTTTTTGATAATAGTTCTAAAATTTTGCAAAATGAATCGGTCTCCTTATAGTTACCATTGAAAGAAGGTAGTGTTTTCATCGCTACTTCGATATTAAAAGACATGATTGTTTTTAAGGTAGTTAGTTGTTGACGCAGTAAATCTTTTACTTTGACGTATGTGGTTTTAAATTGATTTGTTATGCTTTGGATTTCTTCTGAAGCTTTTAATTGTTGTAATGTTTGGTTAAATTCGTTTTTGTAGTGTTCTATATCTCTTAATTTCTTTCTATGGTTTCCTTTTGTATGGCCTACCAGTTGTTTTCTTAATATTAGTTTCTATCCTGGTCAGAGCCTTTACTAAATCTATCAATTGGTCCATACAATTTTTTGTTATTTATTTATTTATTTATTTTCTTGTTTACACTACTTCTTGTATTACACCACTTCTTGTGTTACACCACTTCTAGGGTTTTGCCTATTTCTATAGTTCTATTTTCTCTAATCTTATTTTTTACATAAGTTTTATAATGTTTATTGATCCTATATTTATAGTTTTGAGTTCTGTTCTCTTTTTTTCTTGTTTTTTGAATTCTTGTTTTAATTTAGCTAACTCTTGTTGTAATAGTTTTTTATTTACAGTATCTGCTATGTTGATTATATTGTGGAGCTGTTTTATCTCTTGTAAGTGTTTAATTTTTCGTCCTCCCCTAGGACGTTTCTTGGGTTGTTGTTGTTCTTGGTGTTTTCGCTGTTTTTTGTATGCGTTTTGCCGGGCTCCAAATTCTTCTATGGTTATAGGCCTTGGTCCTGGGATGGGAGTGGGCTTGTAAGTTGGAGGCGTATGTTCTATGCCCTTAATATGTCGTGGTTCATATTTTTCCATTGTTGAGTAAAGCTATTGTTGGTTGAACATGAACAGGTTGGCAGGATAGCAGGATCGCCATGTTATGATGTTATAGTGATTATGGTAATAGTAAAGTGAGATTGATATTTATGTTATTATTTTACTACATTTACTAACCTCCAGCTGCTAAGAGAGAGCAGCGTTCTTTCGGCTATATGCCTGGTAAGGAGAGATGTAGTAAATAGGTATTGAGAAAGAGACTGGGAATTGTTCTTTAGTTGAAGCCAAAGTCTTTCTGTTTTATTCTTCCAAGATTTACATTATTTATACTTATAAAAATTCTTACTCTAGCACAATTAATAACCTTGTGTTACTTAAGTAGGTTATTAGGTGACATTGTGTTTACTTAACTTACCTAATGTTATTAAATCTATGCTAAGGTAAAATTTATTAAATGCAAGTATACATTTTTATTGAATCAGCTTATTGCTAAAAATGTTGGTGTAGGTAATGTTTATGACTAATCTAAACGTGTGAGTACACTACACCCTTACTCTTTGAGGAAAAAAAAAATTTGATTATATTAAAAAATTTTTTTTGTAATAAAGAATAAAATTCGATTTAAAATATTTTTAAAGTATTTCCTATGCTAATGGTTTTACTTAATCTAAAGCGTTTTATTCTTAACTTGTATATAAGAGTATAATTATAGTAAGTGTAGTAATACATTCATTCATATAGTACATATTGTATTTATATTTTAACATTATTGTAATTTAATATTGTATGGTTTTAATTGATTGTTATGAAATTCTTTATAACTACTATTCATTTTTATAATTGAATTTACTCCGTTATTTTCTATTATTTTGTATGGACCCGAGTAAGGCTCTTAATTTTTCTTTCTAGCTTCATTTTTGAGTAACACTAAATCTTCTACTTGTAAATCTAGGGGATTAATCTGTTTAGTGTTTTTTGCTGTGGCTCTTCTGTTTTTTCTCTATTAATTAACATTTTGGCTTGTTCTATAGAATATTTTAATCTGGTCTTTTACTCGTTTGTATAGTTTTCTAAATTATATATTTTTATGTTTGTTTCGATCGAATCATTTGGCAAATAGGGTAACTTTCCAAAAATTAATTCATATGGTGTATAGTTTGTGGTGACGTGAGGTGTCGTGTTGTAAGCAAAACAGTAGTAAGATACCCATTTATCCCAATCATTACTGTCAGTGAAAGCTAACATAAATTCATTTAGTACTCTATGATTTCTTTCTACACTTCCTAGAGTTTGGTGGTGATATGGGGTAGAAAAGATTTGTTTAATACTTAATAATTCGCAAACATTCCTTAGGAGTTCGTTTGTAAATTCAATACCTCTATCGGACTTTAAGACTCTAAAATGACCATATTTAAGTATAAATTGTTCAACTATGGTCTGAGCTATCGTTTTTGCATCTTTGCTAGGTACAGGGTAAGCTATTATATATTTCGTCAGTTCACATTGCATAGTTAATATATATTTAAATCCGTTCGATATTCTTAAGGGTCCAAAAATATCTATTTGTATTATTTCAAAACTATTAGCTGGTGTGTATGTTATTACTTGCTTTTCTTGCGTGTGTCGCACTTGTTTGTTTAGTTTGCAATCTGTGCAGTTGTTTATATATGTATCTCTGTTTCAGTTTAAGTTGTGTTTTTCGTACACCTAAATGTCCTACATGCGCACTGTTATGGAACTCGTCTATTAATTTGTATTGAGTTAATATATCATCTATTCTTTGAGGGTCTTTGTATATTATAATATTTAATAATTCTCGTTTCTTATTTTTATTTTGTTGCAATTTATTAAATTTTCTTTTAAATTCATTTTCATTTATATGTTTAAATATGACGTCATTCTTATTTAATGCTACTTCATATATGTGCTCTTTTTCTAGTTTTGATGTCAGCTTCTCCATAATCGAATCTAAATTCGGAGGATTATCACTGCATCTTGTAATAACATTTTCTTTATTTATACTGATTTGAACTTTAGAGCTCTTTTGGCCTTTTCTTTGTTCAAACTGTAACTTTCTTAATTTCTTGACATCAGAAATAGATGTGCATTCCCAAGCGTAAAGTTGATCAGACTTTGTTTGTGGTAAGCTATTCTGATTTGTCAATTCAGTAACCGGTTCATTATTTTCATATTCTTTTGATTTTTGCCCTTTTGTTATCACTTTTATATGCTTATGTATCATATCCTTCAATGTGTCAGAGTCTAATTTAATTCTTGATAGTGCGTCTGCGTTTGTATTGGCGGATCCTTTTTTATAAATGATATCGAAATCATAGTCAGACAAGTCCATTCTTATTCTTGTCATTCTTGATGATGGATTGCTGTGGGTGAAAAAAGAAACTAGTGGTCTGTGGTCTGTTACCACTATAAATCTTCGTCCATATAAATATGGTCTAAAAAATGTTATTGCCCAATGTATGGCTAGTAGTTCTTTTTCTATAACTGATTTATTTACTTCATGCTTAGCTAGTGTTGTGCTTGCATATGAGATGGGTAGATCGTTTCCGATTTCTCCTTGTGAAAGTACTGCTCCTAATGCGAAATCCGATGCATCTGTCGTTAGTATGAATGTTTTATCAAAGTCAGGATATTGGAGTACTGGCGGACTCCTTAGTTTTTGTTTCAATATATTAAAAGATTTTTCACATTCTGGAGACCAAATAAAAGGTTGATGTTTCTTTAGTAATGAATTTAGGCATTTTGAGGTTTTTGCGAAATCTTTTATAAATCTTCGATAGTAGTTGCAGAAAGCTATAAATCTGCGTACTTCGTCTGGATTTTTAGGTGTGGGATAGTCTTTTATAACTTTATATTTTGATGGGTCTGTTTTAATTCCGTCTTTTGTTATTAAATGGCCCAAATATACTACTTCTGGTCGGAGGAATTGGCATTTGCTTGCGTTTAGTTTTAGATTGTATTTTCTTAAACGCGAGAATACTTTGAGGAGGTTTTCGTTGTGATGTTGTAGGCTGCATCTAAATATGATTATGTCATCTACGTATAAAAATGCGTTGGCATCCAATCCACTTAGAGCTATCGTAAGCATTCTTTGAAAACTATTTGAAGATATTTTTAAGCCAAAAGGTAGGCGTTTAAATTGAAAGTGACCTTTGTCAGTTGAAAATGCAGTTAGGGGCCTTGAGTCCTTGTCAAGCTTTATTTGATGAAAGGAGCTCGTCATGTCTAAAGTGGAGAAGTATTTAGTTCGTCCTAATACGTCAAGTACGTCATCTAGTCTAGTTAAAGGGAATTTATCATTTATAAGTTTATTATTAAGTTTTCTAAAATCAACTACTAGTCTCCATTTTTTTGTGTTGTCTTTGTCTTTTTTTGGTACTATTGGTAAAGGTGAATTGTACGGGCTAATTGATGGTTCTATTATGTCGTTATTTAGTAATTACTGTACTTGGTTATTGATTTCTTTGTTATGTGCTTGTGGTAATCTAAAGTTTTTTACGTAGACCGGTGTGTTGTCATTTGTTGTTAGTTGTTGTGTATAAAAGTTGTTACATGTTAATTTTTCGCCGTCTAAATGAAAGATGTCTTGGTATTCAGAAAAAATTTTTTTTAGTACTAAAAGTAGCATTTGTGTCTTCCTGTTTTATAATGATAGTATTTAGAAGTTTTTGTAGTCGTTCTTTATTGTATTTTGGTGTTGAATTGGTTTGGAGTTCGTGGTAGTTTCTGAGTGGTTGAGAATGAATATTTAATTTTTTTATTGTCACAGTTTCTGTTGTAGTGTTTAATATTTTGACGTGGCATGTTCCTTTACCTGGTACAATTGTATTGGCCAAAAATATTCCTTTTTGTGGTTCTTGGTTTAAAATAACAACATCTTCTTTAAACTTAAGGTGTATAGGTGTTATTATTTCTGTTCGTGGTGGAATTGTGATTGGTGACAATGAAGTGGATTCCATTGGTAAAATTATATTTAATTCTTCTAAGTTAATTTCCAGGGTTAATGTTTCATAGTCAATTTTACAAAGATAGGACGATAAAAAGTCGGTACCCAAGATTCCATCTGTTGAGATTGGGAAATTTTGGTCAACAATATGAAATTCGTGGTTTAGTGTTGAATTTGATAAGTTAAATTTTAAGTTCGTAGTTCCTAATATTTCTAATTTTTCTGATGTAATGCCACTTAATCTGTATGTTTTGTTTGTGTCATAAGGTGTATTGATGGAATTTAATTTTATTAAGGAGATTTTTGCACCTGTATCTATTAAAAATTTTAAATAATTTTTACCGTCTCTTAGTACAATAAAATGTGTATGTTTATTGGATGTATTAAGTATTTTAACTATAGTTTTTGCGCGTTGGTGGTAGTGTTTTATACCACCTGCGCATCGTCGTTTCTCTCGTTCTGGACTATGTTTATGTGTCTATTGTTTGTGTTTTGCCTAGGATTTATGTTTCTCTCAAAGTTTATGTTTCTGTTCCTTCTTTCTGGAAAATTATTTTGTATAGGGTATTGTTGTCTATTGTTATAGTTTTGTCTATTTTGACTATTGGGTTGCCTGTGCAAACTGTTAAATTGTTTGTTTTGGTTTGCATTATAATTTTGTTGATTATAGGTTTGTCTTTGTTGATTATAATTTCTAGTGCGAGGTTGTTTTTTGTGTATGTGCGAATATTTCATGTGTAATATTTGATTGTTATCTTTAAAGGTGTTATCTTTCTCTAATTCAAGAGTCAAGTTAACGGCTTGTTCTAGGCTTTGTGGTTGGGCAGCATAGATAGTGGTGTTGAATCTTTCATCAAGACCGTTTTTGAATGTTGTTAATGCAAGTAGCTCGTTCGTTTTAGGAATGACTGATCGTTCAGTCGCTGTTGTGTATCTCCTAGCAGTTGTATTTGGAGATTACTTAATTCTCCAATAAGGTCAATTATCCTATTTTTATAATTTGTGATGTTCCCTTGTTGTTTAGTCGAGTTTAGGTTGTTGAGAATTGTCGGTATAGTGTTCGCATTCTTATAGGTTGTTTTTAATTTTATTATTAGCTCTGTAAGAGTACTTGGTGTTTGGAGTGACCCTATTGTTGTTTTTACTTTTTGCCTGAGTGGTAATGTGGTAAGCAAAATCAAATAGTTCTTTTTTACCCTCTTCATTTAAATTTTTTGATAATAGTTCTAAAATTTTGCAAAATGAATCGATCTCCTTATAGTTACCATTGAAAGAAGGTAGTGTTTTCATCGCTACTTCGATAATTAAAGACGTGATTGTTTTTAAGTTAGTTAGTTGTTGATGCAGTAAATCTTTTACTTTGACGTATGTGGTTTTAAATTGATTTGTTATGCTTTGGATTTCTTCTGAAGCTTTTAATTGTTGTAATGTTTTGTTAAATTCGTTTTTGTAGTGTTCTATATCTCTTAACTTCTTTCTATGGTTTCCTTTTGTATGGCCTACCAGTTGTTTTCTTAATATTAGTTTCTATCCTGGTCAGAGCCTTTACAAAATCTATCAATTGGTCCATACAATTTTTTGTTATTTATTTATTTATTTATTTTCTTGTTTACACTACTTCTTGTGTTACACCACTTCTTGTGTTACACCACTTCTAGGGTTTTGCCTATTTCTATAGTTCTATTTTCTCTAATCTTATTTTTTACATAAGTTTTATAATGTTTATTGATCCTATATTTATAGTTTTGAGTTCTGTTCTCTTTTTTTCTTGTTTTTTGAATTCTTGTTTTAATTTAGCTAACTCTTGTTGTAATAGTTTTTTATTTACAGTATCTGCTATGTTGATTATATTGTGGAGCTGTTTTATCTCTTGTAATATATTATATAATCAATTGGCACATATCTGTTTTTATTTGGCGAACAACTCAATTCATCAACTTTGTTGTTGTTCCAGTCAGTACATTTTATATCTTAGTATTCATTGTACGGCACAGTTGATGGCGCATTGGCGATTAGAACTTGGAAAATTGTTTCTCTAATACAAACGTAGGCATCAAAAATGAAATGCTCTTATTCTAATTGTAAAATAACAGCTGAGGATGAACCGTTTCTGCTATGCTATATCTGTGATGGCGCAGCGCATTCTAAATGTGCAGGCTTCAGTGGGCGCCAATTTGACTACATAACTAACAGAACCCAAGGTCTACGCTGGTCCTGTAAAAAGTGTAGGAAGATGGACATTGAGTACTATAAGCTCTTTAAGCTTACTCAATCGTCATTTTCTACTTTAAATAAAGATTTGATCAAGTTGACCGAAAAGTTTAATGCCATGCAAGAGGCATTTAATAATTGTAAATGGCTTGAACGAGGCTGCGGTGTAAAGGATGTTGGTAGTGTACAGGAGTGGGTAGCTAGTATTTCATGCCCCTCCATACATGGCTCGAAAAATTCTGCATCTGAATCGTCGTTCTCTCCCTGTTTTAGATCTGTTGTGTTGGCTGACAAATTGGATGACAACAGCACGTCTGCTGTTGTTGAACAGAACATTCCTTCTGTTGTAGTTCATCCTCCAAAAGACAACATAACTAACGCTCATTGCAATACTGTAAATGGTGTGATATCAACTGTGACGGACAAGAGGGCAGATAATATTGCAGTTGTTCCGTCTGTTAATCCGTCTATTCTGGTTGATCAATTATTGAAGTCACCACAGTCAATTGGGTCGTGTGTGGATAAATTGGTGGACCATATAACTAAGTCAGATGCCCCACCAGCTGCACCATCTTGTCCGACAGGTCAGCTTGATGACTTGCTCACGTCAAGTCGGTCGTTATCTAGAAGTCTAAATCCTACTCAGCTTCGTATTATACCACCACATAAACAAATTTTCTTAAGTCGTGTCGCTGCAGATACACCTGCAGAAGATATTTTAAATTACATATGTGATAAGATATCCAACCTTCCTAGAAGTTCTGTAAGTGTTTTAAAATTTAAAAATCAACAACCACGTGATGTGGCCTCTTATAAAATATCTATTCCACAACAGTATTTTGATACTCTGGTTTCCGAAGATTTTTGGCCTACGGGTGCATTCATAAGAGAATTTACACCACGTAAGAGGATGAAATATCTTAATCAAGCTGTTTTTCCTACTACTGCATCTAATGACTTAAAAAACTAAATATAAGTCACTGTCCGCTTAACATTATTTATCAAAACGTTAGGGGACTTAATACCAAATTACATGATCTATACATAGATAGTGCTAGTAGTGATTTTCATCTCTTTGCATTTTCTGAAACATGGTTAAAACCGAACGTACTTAATTCCGAATTATTCTGTTGTGACTACACTGTATACAGACATGATAGGCTTATTACAAAGGGTGGTGGGGTCTTAATAGCTGTTCATAACCTTTTTCCTTCCGAGGCTATAACATTTAATAATACTGGAGATATAGAGATTGTTGGAGTTCGCATTAAACTACACAATAGGAACCTTTACCTGACATGTTCATATATTCCTCCTGCTTCAGATAGAGCTGTCTACTTACATCATGTGTCATTTTTATGTCATATTAACAACTCACTCAAGACTAATGATCTCCTAATTGCTTTAGGTGACTTTAATCTTCCTATGGTATCGTGGATTTATGATGACAATTCTGGTCAGTTAAGTCCTTCTTACTCTTCCTGCAATTACGACGAATTTTTCGCAGGTATTTTCAACCTAGGTTTGTCTCAAATTAATACAATTAAAAATGTTCAAAATAAAATGCTCGATCTGGTTTTTTCTAATACGTCTGAAATATCTATTACAAGAACTATTCCGTTAGTTAATCCCGAAGACATTTATCATCCTACAATATGCACATCTCATGAAATTCTTAACAATAAATGTTCTCTTGACAATACCGGTATACCTCAATATTTGTTCTCTCAAAGTAATTATATATGTATGAACGATTGGTTATCTTACGTATTTACGAACTATACCTCCACTAACTCACATTCTATAAATGCCTTAATCAGTGAGTTTTATGGCTTTGTTAACGAAGCGATTTCGATGTACGTCCCTGTAATTTTCAGAAACTCTATCGATACTGGTCCTATCTGGATGTCAAGGGAATTGAAAATGCTTCGCAATGAGCGTAACAGGATGTTTAAACGTTATAAAAAAACTGGCTCAATATCCGATTTTTCACGCTACACTTTGGCAAAGAACAAATATGTTTCGCTGAGTAATAAGTGCTATAGTGATTATTTGTGCAAAATGGGTATAAGTTTCAGAACAAATCCTAAAAACTTTTCTAAATTTGTCAACTGTAAACGTAAATCCATCTTACTGCCAACTTTCATGCGTGACGGTAATATTGAATCATCTGATTCCACTGAAATAGCCAATATGTTCGCCTCTTTTTTCAGTGCGACCTACACCGATAAACAATATAATAACAGGGACTATCCATATGATATTAAAATGTTTGATATCTTTCCATTCATTGTTTTGTCTGAGGAGGAGGTGTATACTGCATTGCGCGGTCTTAAATACTCTAACAAACCTGGCCCAGATGGAATTCCATCTTGCATTCTAATTAAATGTGCAAATGTTTTATGTAAGCCTTTGGTAAAGCTATTTAACTTGTCTCTATCGATGGGTGAGTTTCCGCAAATTTGGAAAGTTGGCACCATTATACCTTTGCATAAGAATGGCCCTAGACAATGTATCAAAAACTACAGAGGCATTGCCCAACTTAGTTTTATACCTAAATTGTTTGAGTTTCTTGTTTCTAAAAGATTGTTACGGTCAATTTCATCCGTCATCTCTCCTTGCCAACACGGTTTCTGCGGTGGTAAATCCACGGTTACTAACTTACTAGAGCTTTCTAGTAAAATTATTAAATCATTTGCCAACGGTTCTCAAACCGACGTTATCTTTACGGATTTTAGTAAAGCATTTGATCAAGTAAATCATGACTTACTTATACTTAAACTTGCAAAAATGGGATTTCCGCCTCCTTTGGTCAGATGGTTTTCATCTTATTTACGTAACCGCATTCAAAGAGTTTTGTACAAATCCACATACTCACGAATATTCTCTGTTCCCTCCGGAGTTCCACAGGGTAGCCATTTGGGTCCGTTATTTTTTGTCCTCTACATAAACGATCTCCCTAACGTTATTAGCAATTGCAATATTCTGATGTATGCCGACGATGTTAAATTATTTCATAATATTCAAAGTGTAACTGACGTGTGTGCTCTTTCTCATGATTTACTTTCCCTTGTTGATTGGTGTAATATAAATCTAATGACGTTAAACCTCTCTAAATGCAAAAAAATGTCATTTTATAGAACTGTACTATTTTCCTCACTTTATTGCATAGACGGTCAGCCGCTAGATAGCGTTACGTCCTTTGTTGACCTGGGCGTTTTACTCGACCATAAATTAACTTTCAATCTTCATATAAATTCAATCATAAATAAAGCAAGAGGTACGTTAGGCTTTATTAAGAGATGGTTCAAGGAATTTACAGATCCGTATATAACGAAAAGACTATATACTGCATTGGTCAGACCCACACTCGAATATGCCTCCGTTGTATGGTCACCGTCTTATGCTGTCCACATAAACTCGTTAGAATCTGTTCAGAAGCAATTCCTACTGTTTGCCTTGCGAGGTCTAGAATGGAACACTGCTCTACCCCTGCCACCTTAAGCAAACTGCCTTAAACTAATTGACCTGCCTTCACTCGAAAAAAGAAGAAAAATGCTGGGTATGTCATTTATATATAAATTAATAAATGGAGATATTAATAGTTCGTTGTTGTTAAATGAATTATCTTTTGTTGTACCCGCCCGTTTCTCAAGACACTATGTGCCAATTTTTCTTCCGCAATGTCGGACCAATTATGAAATGTTTTGGTCGTTTCGCGTAGCCTGTAAAGACTTTAATGATTATTATTCTCACGTGTCCTTGTCCGAATCAGTCGTCTCTTTTAAGAACAATTTTTTAAGAGCTAATAATTAACGGTTGCTTGGCTTCTACTATATACATACTTAATTGGTCTTTGTAAACGTAAAATTATAGTTATAAACTCATTTATATATAGCCCTAGTACTAATATATACTTATTCATATACATAGGTGCATATACATTGTACACGATTACTATAATTTCTGTTACTGTATCCTTATTAATAAACTAGTCTTAAGTTAAAACTTTCTATAAATGTAAGTATATCTTTACTATAATCACTCTGTTACAGCTTTAGCTTCGACATCGTTGTTGTTGTTGCTGTTTGCTGTTTGCTGTCGTCGATGGAGGTCGCTGCTTCTTAGTTTTAACCATTAATCATAGATACCATTATGTAATTTCATTTATGTAAATTTAATTTATTTTTAATTAAGTTCTGCAAGCTTGTTTACATATGCACTCATCGGTAAATGAATTGGCTGTAATTTAGCTAAAATCTCATAATTACAAATAAATAAACAAATAAGTAAGTGTTTAATTTTTCGTCCTCCCCTAGGACGTTTCTTGGGTTGTTGTTGTTCTTGGTGTTTTCGCTGTTTTTTGTATGCGTTTTGCCGGGCTCTATATTCTTCTATGGTTATAGGCCTTGGTCCTGGAATGGGAGTGGGCTTGTAAGTTGGAGGCGTATGTTCTATGCCCTTAATATGTCGTGGTTCATATTTTTCCATTGTTGAGTAAAGCTATTGTTGGTTGAACATGAACAGGTTGGCAGGATAGCAGGATCGCCATGTTATGATGTTATAGTGATTATGGTAATAGTAAAGTGAGATTGATATTTATGTTATTATTTTACTACATTTACTAACCTCCAGCTGCTAAGAGAGAGCAGCGTCCTTTCGGCTATATGCCTGGTAAGGGGAGATGTAGTAAATAGGTATTGAGAAAAAGACTGGGAATTGTTCTTTAGTTGAAGCCAAAGTCTTTCTGTTTTATTCTTTCAAGATTTACATTATTTACACTTATAAAAATTCTTACTCTAGCACAATTAATAACCTTGTGTTACTTAAGTAGGTTATTAGGTGACATTGTGTTTACTTAACTTACCTAATGTTATTAAATCTATGCTAAGGTAAAATTTATTAAATGCAAGTATGCATTTTTATTGAATCAGCTTATTGCTAAAAATGTTGGTGTAGGTAATGTTTATGACTAATCTAAACGTGTGTGTACACTACACCCTTACTCTTTGAGGAAAAAAAAAAAATTTGATTATATTAAAAAATTTTTTTTGTAATAACGAATAAAATTCGATTTAATATATTTTTAAAGTATTTCCTATGCTAATGGTTTTACTTAATCTAAAGCGCTTTTTTCCTAACTTGTATATAAGAGTATAATTATAGTAAGTGTAGTAATACATTCATTCATATAGTACATATTGTATTTATATTTTAACATTATTGTAATTTAATATTGTATGGTTTTAATTGATTGTTATGAAATTCTTTATAACTACTATTCATTTTTATAATTGAATTTACTCCGTTATTTTCTATTATTTTGTATGGACCCGAGTAAGGCTCTTAATTTTTCTTTCTAGCTTCATTTTTGAGTAACACTAAATCTTCTACTTGTAAATCTAGGGGATTAATCTGTTTAGTGTTTTTTGCTGTGGCTCTTCTGTTTTTTTCTCTATTAATTAACATTTTGGCTTGTTCTATAGAATATTTTAATCTGGTCTTTAACTCGTTTACATAGTTTTCTAAATTATATATTTTTATGTTTGTTTCGATCGAATCATTTGGCAAATAGGGTAACTTTCCAAAAATTAATTCATATGGTGTATAGTTTGTGGTGACGTGAGGTGTCGTGTTGTAAGCAAAACAGTAGTAAGCAGTAGTTTATCCAAATCATTACTGTCAGTGAAAGCTAACATAAATTCATTTAGTACTCTATGATTTCTTTCTACACTCCCTAGAGTTTGGTGGTGATATGGGGTAGAAAAGATTTGTTTAATACTTAATAATTCGCAAACATTCCTTAGGAGTTCGTTTGTAAATTCAGTACCTCTATCGGACTTTAAGACTCTAAAATGACCATATTTAAGTATGAATTGTTCAACTATGGTCTGAGCTATCGTTTTTGCATCTTTGCTAGGTACAGGGTAAGCTATTATATATTTCGTCAGTTCACATTGCATAGTTAATATACATTTAAATCCGTTCGATATTCTTAAGGGTCCAAAAATATCTATTTGTATTATTTCAAAACTATTAGCTGGTGTGTATGTTATTACTTGCTTTTCTTGCGTGTGTCGCACTTGTTTGTTTAGTTTGCAATCTGTGCAGTTGTTTATAAAGTTTTTTATCATTTTATTCATGTTTTTCCATATGTATCTCTGTTTCAGTTTAAGTTGTGTTATTCGTACACCTAAATGTCTTCCATGCGCACTGTTATGGAACTCGTCTATTAATTTGTATTGAGTTAATATATCATCTATTCTTTGAGGGTCTTTGTATATTATAATATTTAATAATTCTCGTTTCTTATTTTTATTTTGTTGCAATTTATTAAATTTTCTTTTAAATTCATTTTCATTTATATGTTTAAATATGACGTCATTCTTATTTAATGCTACTTCATATATATGTGCTCTTTTTCTAGTTTTGATGTCAGCTTCTCCATAATCGAATCTAAATTCGGAGGATTATCACTGCATCTTGTAATAACATTTTCTTTATTTATACTGATTTGAACTTTAGAGCTCTTTTGGCCTTTTCTTTGTTCAAACTGTAACTTTCTTAATTTTTTGACATCAGAAATAGATGTGCATTCCCAAGCGTAAAGTTGATCAGACTTTGTTTGTGGTAAGCTATTCTGATTTGTCAATTCAGTAACCGGTTCATTATTTTCATATTCTTTTGATTTTTGCCCTTTTGTTATCACTTTTATATGCTTATGTATCATATCCTTCAATGTGTCAAAGTCTAATTTAATTCTTGATAGTGCGTCTGCGTTTGTATTGGCGGATCCTTTTTTATAAATGATATCGAAATCATAGTCAGACAAGTCCATTCTTATTCTTGTCATTCTTGATGATGGATTGCTGTGGGTGAAAAGAGAAACTAGTGGTCTGTGGTCTGTTACCACTATAAATCTTCGTCCATATACATATGGTCTAAAAAATGTTATTGCCCAATGTATGGCTAGTAGTTCTTTTTCTATAACTGATTTATTTACATCATGCTTAGATAGTGTTGTGCTTGCATATGACATGGGTAGATCGTTTCCGATTTCTCCTTGTGAAAGTACTGCTCCTAATGCAAAATCCGATGCATCTGTCGTTAGTATGAATTTTCTATCAAAGTCAGGATATTGGAGTACTGGCGGACTCATTAGTTTTTGTTTCAATATATTAAAAGATTTTTCACATTCTGGAGACCAAATAAAAGGTTGATGTTTCTTTAGTAATGAATTTAGGCATTTTGAGGTTTTTGCGAAATCTTTTATAAATCTTCGATAGTAGTTGCAGAAAGCTATAAATCTGCGTACTTCGTCTGGATTTTTAGGTATGGGATAGTCTTTTATAACTTTATATTTTGATGGGTCTGTTTTAATTCCGTCTTTTGTTATTAAATGGCCCAAATATACTACTTCTGGTCGGAGGAATTGGCATTTGCTTGCGTTTAGTTTTAGATTGTATTTTCTTAAACGCGAGAATACTTTGAGGAGGTTTTCGTTGTGATGTTGTAGGCTGCATCCAAATATAATTATGTCATCTACGTATAAAAATGCGTTGGCATCCAATCCACTTAGAGCTATCGTAAGCATTCTTTGAAAACTATTTGAAGATATTTTTAAGCCAAAAGGTAGGCGTTTAAATTGAAAGTGACCTTTGTCAGTTGAAAATGCAGTTAGGGGCCTTGAGTCCTTGTCAAGCTTTATTTGATGAAAGGAGCTCGTCATGTCTAAAGTGGAGAAGTATTTAGTTCGTCCTAATACGTCAAGTGCGTCATCTAGTCTAGTTAAAGGGAATTTATCATTTATAAGTTTATTATTAAGTTTTCTAAAATCAACTACTAGTCTCCATTTTTTTGTGTTGTCTTTGTCTTTTTTTGGTACTATTGGTAAAGGTGAATTGTACGGGCTAATTGATGGTTCTATTATGTCGTTATTTAGTAATTTCTGTACTTGGTTATTGATTTCTTTGTTATGTGCTTGTGGTAATCTAAAGTTTTTTACGTAGACCGGTGTGTTGTCATTTGTTGTTAGTTGTTGTGTATAAAAGTTGTTACATGTTAATTTTTCGCCGTCTAAATGAAAGATGTCTTGGTATTCAGAAAAAATTTTTTTTAGTATTTTAGTAGCATTTGTGTCTTCCTGTTTTATAATGATAGTATTTAGAAGTTTTTGTAGTCGTTCTTTATTGTATTTTGGTGTTGAATTGGTTTGGAGTTCGTGGTAGTTTCTGAGTGGTTGAGAATGAATATTTAATTTTTTTATTGTCACAGTTTCTGTTGTAGTGTTTAATATTTTGACGTGGCATGTTCCTTTACCTAGTACAATTGTATTGGCCAAAAATATTCCTTTTTGTAGTTCTTGGTTTAAAATAACAGCATCTTCTTTAAACTTAAGGTGTATAGGTGTTATTATTTCTGTTCGTGGTGGAATTGTGATTGGTGACAATGAAGTGGATTCCATTGGTAAAATTATATTTAATTCTTCTAAGTTAATTTCCAGGGTTAATGTTTCATAGTCAATTTTACAAAGATAGGACGATAAAAAGTCGGTACCCAAGATTCCATCTGTTGAGATTGGGAAATTTTGGTCAACAATATGAAATTCGTGGTTTAGTGTTGAATTTGATAAGTTAAATTTTAAGTTCGTAGTTCCTAATATTTCTAATTTTTCTGATGTAATGCCACTTAATCTGTATGTTTTGTTTGTGTCATAAGGTGTATTGATGGAATTTAATTTTATTAAGGAGATTTTTGCACCTGTATCTATTAAAAATTTTAAATAATTTTTACCGTCTTTTAGTACAATAAAATGTGTATGTTTATTGGATGTATTAAGTATTTTAACTATAGTTTTTGCGCGTTGGTGGTAGTGTTTTATACCACCTGCGCATCGTCGTTTCTCTCGTTCTGGACTATGTTTATGTGTCTATTGTTTGTGTTTTGCCTAGGATTTATGTTTCTCTCAAAGTTTATGTTTCTGTTCCTTCTTTCTGGAAAATTATTTTGTATAGGGTATTGTTGTCTATTTTTACAGTTTCGTCTATTTTGACTATTGGGTTGCCTGTGCAAACTGTTAAATTGTTTGTTTTGGTTTGCATTATAATTTTGTTGATTATAGGTTTGTCTTTGTTGATTATAATTTCTAGTGCGAGGTTGTTTTTTGTGTATGTGCGAATATTTCATGTGCAATATTTGATTGTTATCTTTAAAGGTGTTATCTTTCTCTAATTCAAGAGCCAAGTTAACGGCTTGTTCTAGGCTTTGTGGTTGGGCAGCATAGATAGTGGTGTTGAATCTTTCATCAAGACCGTTTTTGAATGTTGTTAATGCAAGTAGCTCGTTCGTTTTAGGAATAACTGATCGTTCAGTCGCTGTTGCTGTATCTCCTAGCTGTTGTATTTGGAGATTACTTAATTCTCCTATTTTTATAATTTGTGATGTTCCCTTGTTGTTTAGTCGAGTTTAGGTTGTTGAGAATTGTCGGTATAGTGTTCGCATTCTTATAGGTTGTTTTTAATTTTATTATTAGCTCTGTAAGAGTACTTGGTGTTTGGAGTGACCCTATTGTTGTTTTTACTTTTTGCGTGAGTGGTAATGTAGTAAGCGAAATCAAATAGTTCTTTTTTACCCTCTTCATTTAAATTTTTTGATAATAGTTCTAAAATTTTGCAAAATGAATCGGTCTCCTTATAGTTACCATTGAAAGAAGGTATTGTTTTTATCGCTACTTCGATAATTAAAGACGTGATTGTTTTTAAGTTAGTTAGTTGTTGATGCAGTAAATCTTTTACTTTGACGTATGTGGTTTTAAATTGATTTGTTATGCTTTGGATTTCTTCTGAAGCTTTTAATTGTTGTAATGTTTTGTTAAATTCGTTTTTGTAGTGTTCTATATCTCTTAACTTCTTTCTATGGTTTCCTTTTGTATGGCCTACCAGTTGTTTTCTTAATATTAGTTTCTATCCTGGTCAGAGCCTTTACTAAATCTATCAATTGGTCCATACAATTTTTTGTTATTTATTTATTTATTTATTTTCTTGTTTACACTACTTCTTGTGTTACACCACTTCTTGTGTTACACCACTTCTAGGGTTTTGCCTATTTCTATAGTTCTATTTTCTCTAATCTTATTTTTTACATAAGTTTTATAATGTTTATTGATCCTATATTTATAGTTTTGAGTTCTGTTCTCTTTTTTTCTTGTTTTTTGAATTCTTGTTTTAATTTAGCTAACTCTTGTTGTAATAGTTTTTTATTTACAGTATCTGCTATGTTGATTATATTGTGGAGCTGTTTTATCTCTTGTAAGGGTTTAATTTTTCGTCCTCCCCTAGGACGTTTCTTGGGTTGTTGTTGTTCTTGGTGTTTTCGCTGTTTTTTGTATGCGTTTTGCCGGGCTCCAAATTCTTCTATGGTTATAGGCCTTGGTCCTGGGATGGGAGTGGGCTTGTAAGTTGGAGGCGTATGTTCTATGCCCTTAATATGTCGTGGTTCATATTTTTCCATTGTTGAGTAAAGCTATTGTTGGTTGAACATGAACAGGTTGGCAGGATAGCAGGATCGCCATGTTATGATGTTATAGTGATTATGGTAATAGTAAAGTGAGATTGATATATATGTTGTAGTGTACTCACACGTTAAGCATTACCTACGCCAACATTTTTAGCAATAAGTTGATTAAATAAAAATGCATACTTGCATTTTACCTTAACATAGATTTAAACAAACTCAATGTCACCTAATAACCTACTTATTAATTGTGCTAGAGTAAGAATTATTATAAGTATAAATAGTGTAAATCTAAAAAGAATAAATCAGAAAGACTTTTACTTTGACACAAAACAAATCCAAGTCCTCTCATTATATACTACATCTCCCCTTACCAGGCATATAGCCGAAAGGACGCTGCTCTCTCTTAGCAGCTGGAGGTTAGTAAATATATATAATATATAATATAATTGTATACAATCTTAACTTGGCGATTTGAATACAATCATACCATGGCGATCCTGCTATCCTGCCAACCTCTTCATGTTCAACCAACAATAGCTTTACTCAACAATGGAAAAATATGAACCACGGCATATTAAGGGCATAGAACATACGCCTCCAACTTACAAGCCCACTGCCATCCCAGGACCAAGGCCTATAACCATAGAAGAATATAAAGCCCGGCAAAACGCATACAGAAAACAACGAAAACACCAAGAACAACAACAACAACAACAACCCAAGAAACGTCCTAGGGGAGGACGAAAAATTAAACACTTACAAAACATAAAACATCTCCACAATATATTCAACATAGCAGATACTGCAAATAAAAAACTATTACAACAAGAGTTAGCTAAATTAAAAGAAGAATTCAAAAAACAAGAAAAAAGAGAAAAGAACTCAAAACTATAAATTGAATAATATATAAATAAAAATGGGAAAATCAAATTCCAAGAAGAAAAAAATTCGAGCATAAATATAGATAACTCTAAAAATAGCACTATAGGTGCAATCAACATAACTTTAGAAACACTCACTATATGCATATTCCTTTTTATAATTGTATACATTATATATAGGATCAATAAACATTATAAAACTTATGTAAAAAATAAGATTAGAGAAAATAGAACTATAGAAATAGGCAAAACTCTAGAAGTAGTGTAAACAAGAAAATAAATAAATGAATAAATAACAAAAAATTGTATGGACCAATTGATAGATTTAGTAAAGGCTCTGACCAGGATAGAAACTAATATTAAGAAAACAACTGGTAGGCCATACAAAAGGAAACCATAGAAAGAAGTTAAGAGATATAGAACACTACAAAAACGAATTTAACCAAACATTACAACAACTAAAAGCTTCAGAAGAAATCCAAAGCATAACAAATCAATTTAAAACCACATACGTCAAAGTAAAAGATTTACTGCGTCAACAACTAACTACCTTAAAAACAATCATGTCTTTTAATATCGAAGTAGCGATGAAAACACTACCTTCTTTCAATGGTAACTATAAGGAGACCGATTCATTTTGCAAAATTTTAGAACTATTAACAAAAAATTTAAATGAAGAGGGTAAAAAAGAACTATTTGATTTCGCTTACCACATTACCACTCACGCAAAAAGTAAAAACAACAATAGGGTCACTCCAAACACCAAGTACTCTTACAGAGCTAATAATAAAATTAAAAACAACCTATAAGAATGCGAACACTATACCGACAATTCTCAACAACCCAAACTCGACTAAACAACAAGGGAACATCACAAATTATAAAAATAGGATAATTGACCTTATTGGAGAATTAAGTAATCTCCAAATACAACCGCTAGGAGATACAGCAACAGCGACTGAACGATCAGTCATTCCTAAAACGAACGAGCTACTTGCATTAACAACATTCAAAAACGGTCTTGATGAAAGAATCAAAACCACTATCTGTGCTGCCCAACCACAAAGCCTAGAACAAGCCGTTAACTTGGCTCTTGAATTAGAGAAAGATAACACCTTTAAAGATAACAATCAAATATTGCACATGAAATATTCGCACATACACAAAAAACAACCTCGCACTAGAAATTATAATCAACAAAGACAAACCTATAATCAACAAAATTATAATGCAAACCAAAACAAACAATTTAACAGTTTGCACAGGCAACCCAATAGTCAAAATAGACGAAACTGTACAAATAGACAACAATACCCTATACAAAATAATTTTCCAGAAAGAAGGAACAGAAACATAAACTTTGAGAGAAACATAAATCCTAGGCAAAACACAAACAATAGACACATAAACATAGTCCAGAACGAGAGAAACGACGATGCGCAGGTGGTATAAAACACTACCACCAACGCGCAAAAACTATAGTTAAAATACTTAATACATCCAATAAACATACACATTTTATTGTACTAAGAGACGGTAAAAATTATTTAAAATTTTTAATAGATACAGGTGCAAAAATCTCCTTAATAAAATTAAATTCCATCAATACACCTTATGACACAAACAAAACATACAGATTAAGTGGCATTACATCAGAAAAATTAGAAATATTAGGAACTACGAACTTAAAATTTAACTTATCAAATTCAACACTAAACCACGAATTTCATATTGTTGACCAAAATTTCCCAATCTCAACAGATGGAATCTTGGGTACCGACTTTTTATCGTCCTATCTTTGTAAAATTGACTATGAAACATTAACCCTGGAAATTAACTTAGAAGAATTAAATATAATTTTACCAATGGAATCCACTTCATTGTCACCAATCACAATTCCACCACGAACAGAAATAATAACATCTATACACCTTAAGTTTAAAGAAGATGCTGTTATTTTAAACCAAGAACTACAAAAAGGAATATTTTTGGCCAATACAATTGTACTAGGTAAAGGAACATGCCACGTCAAAATATTAAACACTACAACAGAAACTGTGACAATAAAAAAATTAAATATTCATTCTCAACCACTCAGAAACTACCACGAACTCCAAACCAATTCAACACCAAAATACAATAAAGAACGACTACAAAAACTTCTAAATACTATCATTATAAAACAGGAAGACACAAATGCTACTAAAATACTAAAAAAAAATTTTTCTGAATACCAAGACATCTTTCATTTAGACGGCGAAAAATTAACATGTAACAACTTTTATACACAACAACTAACAACAAATGACAACACACCGGTCTACGTAAAAAACTTTAGATTACCACAAGCACATAACAAAGAAATCAATAACCAAGTACAGAAATTACTAAATAACGACATAATAGAACCATCAATTAGCCCGTACAATTCACCTTTACCAATAGTACCAAAAAAAGACAAAGACAACACAAAAAAATGGAGACTAGTAGTTGATTTTAGAAAACTTAATAATAAACTTATAAATGATAAATTCCCTTTAACTAGACTAGATGACGTACTTGACGTATTAGGACGAACTAAATACTTCTCCACTTTAGACATGACGAGCTCCTTTCATCAAATAAAGCTTGACAAGGACTCAAGGCCCCTAACTGCATTTTCAACTGACAAAGGTCACTTTCAATTTAAACGCCTACCTTTTGGCTTAAAAATATCTTCAAATAGTTTTCAAAGAATGCTTACGATAGCTCTAAGTGGATTGGATGCCAACGCATTTTTATACGTAGATGACATAATCATATTTGGATGCAGCCTACAACATCACAACGAAAACCTCCTCAAAGTATTCTCGCGTTTAAGAAAATACAATCTAAAACTAAACGCAAGCAAATGCCAATTCCTCCGACCAGAAGTAGTATATTTGGGCCATTTAATAACAAAAGACGGAATTAAAACAGACCCATCAAAATATAAAGTTATAAAAGACTATCCCATACCTAAAAATCCAGACGAAGTACGCAGATTTATAGCTTTCTGCAACTACTATCGAAGATTTATAAAAGATTTCGCAAAAACCTCAAAATGCCTAAATTCATTACTAAAGAAACATCAACCTTTTATTTGGTCTCCAGAATGTGAAAAATCTTTTAATATATTGAAACAAAAACTAATGAGTCCGCCAGTACTCCAATATCCTGACTTTGATAGAAAATTCATACTAACGACAGATGCATCGGATTTTGCATTAGGAGCAGTACTTTCACAAGGAGAAATCGGAAACGATCTACCCATGTCATATGCAAGCACAACACTATCTAAGCATGATGTAAATAAATCAGTTATAGAAAAAGAACTACTAGCCATACATTGGGCAATAACATTTTTTAGACCATATGTATATGGACGAAGATTTATAGTGGTAACAGACCACAGACCACTAGTTTCTCTTTTCACCCACAGCAATCCATCATCAAGAATGACAAGAATAAGAATGGACTTGTCTGACTATGATTTCGATATCATTTATAAAAAAGGATCCGCCAATACAAACGCAGACGCACTATCAAGAATTAAATTAGACTTTGACACATTGAAGGATATGATACATAAGCATATAAAAGTGATAACAAAAGGGCAAAAATCAAAAGAATATGAAAATAATGAACCGGTTACTGAATTGACAAATCAGAATAGCTTACCACAAACAAAGTCTGATCAACTTTACGCTTGGGAATGCACATCTATTTCTGATGTCAAGAAATTAAGAAAGTTACAGTTTGAACAAAGAAAAGGCCAAAAGAGCTCTAAAGTTCAAATCAGTATAAATAAAGAAAATGTTATTACAAGATGCAGTGATAATCCTCCGAATTTAGATTCGATTATGGAGAAGCTGACATCAAAACTAGAAAAAGAGCACATATATGAAGTAGCATTAAATAAGAATGACGTCATATTTAAACATATAAATGAAAATGAATTTAAAAGAAAATTTAATAAATTGCAACAAAATAAAAATAAGAAACGAGAATTATTAAATATTATAATATACAAAGACCCTCAAAGAATAGATGATATATTAACTCAATACAAATTAATAGACGAGTTCCATAACAGTGCGCATGGAAGACATTTAGGTGTACGAAAAACACAACTTAAACTGAAACAGAGATACATATGGAAAAACATGAATAAAATGATAAAAAACTTTATAAACAACTGCACAGATTGCAAACTAAACAAACAAGTGCGACACACGCAAGAAAAGCAAGTAATAACATACACACCAGCTAATAGTTTTGAAATAATACAAATAGATATTTTTGGACCCTTAAGAATATCGAACGGATTTAAATGTATATTAACTATGCAATGTGAACTGACGAAATATATAATAGCTTACCCTGTACCTAGCAAAGATGCAAAAACGATAGCTCAGACCATAGTTGAACAATTCATACTTAAATATGGTCATTTTAGAGTCTTAAAGTCCGATAGAGGTACTGAATTTACAAACGAACTCCTAAGGAATGTTTGCGAATTATTAAGTATTAAACAAATCTTTTCTACCCCATATCACCACCAAACTCTAGGGAGTGTAGAAAGAAATCATAGAGTACTAAATGAATTTATGTTAGCTTTCACTGACAGTAATGATTGGGATAAATGGGTACCTTACTACTGTTTTGCTTACAACACGACACCTCATGTCACCACAAACTATACACCATATGAATTAATTTTTGGAAAGTTACCCTATTTGCCAAATGATTCGATCGAAACAAATATAAAAATATATAATTTAGAAAACTATGTAAACGAGTTAAAGACCAGATTAAAATATTCTATAGAACAAGCCAAAATGTTAATTAATAGAGAAAAAAACAGAAGAGCCACAGCAAAAAACACTAAACAGATTAATCCCCTAGAGTTATAAGTAGGAGATTTAGTGTTACTCAAAAATGAAGCTAGAAAGAAAAATCAAAAGCCTTACTCGGGACCATACAAAATAATAGCAAATAACGGAGTAAATTCAATTATAAAAATAAATAGTAGTTATAAAGAATTTCATAACAATCAATTAAAACCATACAATATTAAATTACAATAATGTTAAAATATAAATACAATATGTACTATATGAATGAATGTATTACTACACTTACTATAATTATACTCTTATATACAAGTTAAAAAAAAAAAGCGCTTTAGATTAAGTAAAACCATTAGCATAGGAAATACTTTAAAAATATTTTAAATCGAATTTTATTCTTTATTACAAAAAAAAAATTTTAATATAATTGCAATATATTGTATGCTACGTTAAGTAAGAACAAAACGCGTGCACTCGGCAACCCGTGTAGGTTAGGTTAGTTTTAAGGTCTCTTTAGGTGGATTAGAACGTGACATTTGGCAAGGTTCACAATGTTTAACAACTTCTTCTATGTCATGGCTTTGACTAGGCCACCAGCAACATTGGCGTACCATAGACTTCATTTTAACCACCCCCAAATGGGAAGCATGCAAAAATTGAATAATATTTTCTTCTACTGTGTTTGGAATTACCACCCTATAACCCCAAAACAAGCAATCGTCTTCTACTGATAATTCTGTTTTAATTCTAAAGTAAGGTAACAATTCTGAATCTTTACATTTTCGTGGCCATCCGGCTAAAACATTTTTAATTACTTTCTGTATTACATTATCATATGCCGTAGCAGTACGTATTGTTTCAAAGTTCACTAAATTGTTGTTACTTTGTTTAATAAAATTAACATATACACTCACGTCCGTCTCTTCATCTGTTTCGCAAGAATTACTTGGCATCCTAGAAAAATAATCTGCCACATTGTCTTTAGATTTAACGTATTCAATATCAAATTGGTAACCTGACAACGTAAGCGCGATGCGTTGTAATCGGCTTGACGCCATTACAGGTACGCCTTTCTTAGGACTAAAAATATGTTGTAATGGTCTGTTGTCAGTTACTAATACAAAAGGTCGTCCATACAAATAGTAATGAACTTTTTTCACCCCAAACAAAATAGCTGCTGCCTCTTTATCTATTTGTGCATATTTTTTCTCAGCCACTGATAAGGTGCGAGATGCAAATTCTATCGGTCTTTCATATCCCTGGTCATCAACCTGTGATAACACTGCACCAAGTCCAATGGGACTTGCGTCTACAGTCAATTTAGTTTTGTAATTTGGGTTAAAGTGAGCTAAACATTCACTAGAACCTAACAACTTTTTAATGGTACGAATGGCATTAGAACATTCTTCATTCCACTCAAATTTTTTGTTTGTTTTTAAAAGCTCAAATAAAGGATTTAATATTATAGACGTATCTGGTAAAAACCGTCTATAAAAGTTTACAACACCTAAAAAGGCTTGTACTTCACGAACACACGTTGGATTAGGCATGCTATTAATCTCTTGAACTTTTTTTGGATTTGTATGCAGTCCGTTTTTATCAATAATGTGACCTAAATATTCAATTTTATCACAAAAAAATTCGCACTTCTCCGTAGATAATTTAAAACCAGCATTATTTAAAACAGACAGAACTTTTTCTAAACGTTGTATGTGCATAGCCCTATTAGGAGCACCAATTAATATGTCATCAAGAAATACCACCACCCCGTCAATTCCAGATAACAAAGAATCCATTAATTTTTGAAACAAAGCAGGCGCAGAGGCTAGACCATAAATCAAACGTGTATATTGGAACAGACCTTTAGTAGTGGATATTGTGGTGTATTTTCTTGATTCTTTAGCTAATTGCAGTTGTTGATAAGCCATGCTCAAATCCAATTTCGTGAACACAACCCCACCATATAATTTGGCAAAAATATCTTCTATTCTTGGCAACGGATATTTTTCTACAACCAAACAAGGGTTAATAGTGACTTTGTAATCACCACATATACGAACATCACCATTTTTTTTAATATTTGGTACAATTGGGGTTCCCCACTCACTGTACTCAATCGGTTCTAACACATTAAGTTTTACAAGTTTATCAATTTCTTTTTCAACTTTTTCCTTCATAGACAAAGGTAGTGGTCGCGGTCTAAAAAATTTTGGTGAACTGTGAGGTTTAATATTTAACGTAACTTGACTTTTATTAAATAATCCTAACGTACCATCAAACATGTTGCCAAATTTTTTAAGTAACTTATCTTTATCGGTATTCTCCTGTGGAGACAATTTATTATAATTAATTTGTGAAAATGTAATATTAAATTGTTTTAAAAAATTCCTACCAAGTAATGGTGGTCCTCCATCTTTAATTACAATAAACGTTATGACTTTGCATTTATTTTCGTAACAAACTTGAATATCAATGTCAAACTTTCTCAACGTATTTTCAAAGAAAAAAGAGTTATAAAAAACATCAGATAAAACATTATATTCTGAACCCGTATCAAGTTCCATAAACATAGGATTATTTTTAATAAACACTTTTAACATTATTGGCTTTCCGCCATAGCTTTCAATAGAAAATAAACTAATATCAGAATTTTCTATAAAATTAATTCGTTTTTCGTTACACATTTTTTTCAAATGACCGCGTTTTTTACAAATCTTACATTTATAATTTTTATATTTGCAATTTTCTACTTTGTGGTTCGTAAAACCACATACATTACATACGTGTGTTTTTTGTTGCTGCTTACTTTTCTCTTCTTCACGTTTTTGTTTGGCGCCATATTTGCTTTTGATGAAATGTACTTTGTTATGAAATTCTTTATAACTACTATTCATTTTTATAATTGAATTTACTCCGTTATTTTCTATTATTTTGTATGGAACCGAGTAAGGCTCTTAATTTTTCTTTCTAGCTTCATTTTTGAGTAACACTAAATCTCCTACTTATAACTCTAGGGGATTAATCTGTTTAGTGTTTTTTGCTGTGGCTCTTCTGTTTTTTTCTCTATTAATTAACATTTTGGCTTGTTCTATAGAATATTTTAATCTGGTCTTTAACTCGTTTACATAGTTTTCTAAATTATATATTTTTATGTTTGTTTCGATCGAATCATTTGGCAAATAGGGTAACTTTCCAAAAATTAATTCATATGGTGTATAGTTTGTGGTGACGTGAGGTGTCGTGTTGTAAGCAAAACAGTAGTAAGCAGTAGTTTATCCAAATCATTACTGTCAGTGAAAGCTAACATAAATTCATTTAGTACTCTATGATTTCTTTCTACACTTCCTAGAGTTTGGTGGTGACATGGGGTAGAAAAGATTTGTTTAATACTTAATAATTCGCAAACATTCCTTAGGAGTTCGTTTGTAAATTCAATACCTCTATCGGACTTTAAGACTCTAAAATGACCATATTTAAGTATAAATTGTTCAACTATGGTCTGAGCTATCGTTTTTGCATCTTTGCTAGGTACAGGGTAAGCTATTATATATTTCGTCAGTTCACATTGCATAGTTAATATACATTTAAATCCGTTCGATATTCTTAAGGGTCCAAAAATATCTATTTGTATTATTTCAAAACTATTAGCTGGTGTGTATGTTATTACTTGCTTTTCTTGCGTGTGTCGCACTTGTTTGTTTAGTTTGCAATCTGTGCAGTTATTTATAAAGTTTTTTATCATTTTATTCATGTTTTTCCATATGTATCTCTGTTTCAGTTTAAGTTGTGTTTTTCGTACACCTAAATGTCCTACATGCGCACTGTTATGGAACTCGTCTATTAATTTGTATTGAGTTAAAATATCATCTATTCTTTGAGGGTCTTTGTATATTATAATATTTAATAATTCTCGTTTCTTATTTTTATTTTGTTGCAATTTATTAAATTTTCTTTTAAATTCATTTTCATTTATATGTTTAAATATGACGTCATTCTTATTTAATGCTACTTCATATATGTGCTCTTTTTCTAGTTTTGATGTCAGCTTCTCCATAATCGAATCTAAATTCGGAGGATTATCACTGCATCTTGTAATAACATTTTCTTTATTTATACTGATTTGAACTGTAACTTTCTTAATTTCTTGACATCAGAAATAGATGTGCATTCCCAAACGTAAAGTTGATCAGACTTTGTTTGTGGTAAGCTATTCTGATTTGTCAATTCAGTAACCGGTTCATTATTTTCATATTCTTTTGATATTTGCCCTCTTGTTATCACTTTTATATGCTTAGGTATCATATCCTTCAATGTGTCAGAGTCTAATTTAATTCTTGATAGTGCGTCTGCGTTTGTATTGGCGGATCCTTTTTTATAAATGATATCGAAATCATAGTCAGACAAGTCCATTCTTATTCTTGTCATTCTTGATGATGGATTGCTGTGGGTGAAAAGAGAAACTAGTGGTCTGTGGTCTGTTAATATCTATAAATCTTCGTCCATATACATATGGTCTAAAAAATGTTATTGCCCAATGTATGGCTAGTAGTTCTTTTTCTATAACTGATTTATTTACATCATGCTTAGATAGTGTTGTGCTTGGGAAGATCGTTTCCGATTTCTCCTTGTGAAAGTACTGCTCCTAATGCAAAATCCGATGCATCTGTCGTTAGTATGAATTTTCTATCAAAGTCAGGATATTGGAGTACTGGCGGACTCATTAGTTTTTGTTTCAATATATTAAAAGATTTTTCACATTCTGGAGACCAAATAAAAGGTTGATGTTTCTTTAGTAATGAATTTAGGCATTTTGAGGTTTTTGCGAAATCTTTTATAAATCTTCGATAGTAGTTGCAGAAAGCTATAAATCTGCGTACTTCGTCTGGATTTTTAGGTATGGGATAGTCTTTTATAACTTTATATTTTGATGGGTCTGTTTTAATTCCGTCTTTTGTTATTAAATGGCCCAAATATACTACTTCTGGTCGGAGGAATTGGCATTTGCTTGCGTTTAGTTTTAGATTGTATTTTCTTAAACGCGAGAATACTTTGAGGAGGTTTTCGTTGTGATGTTGTAGGCTGCATCCAAATATAATTATGTCATCTACGTATAAAAATGCGTTGGCATCCAATCCACTTAGAGCTATCGTAAGCATTCTTTGAAAACTATTTGAAGATATTTTTAAGCCAAAAGGTAGGCGTTTAAATTGAAAGTGACCTTTGTCAGTTGAAAATGCAGTTAGGGGCCTTGAGTCCTTGTCAAGCTTTATTTGATGAAAGGAGCTCGTCATGTCTAAAGTGGAGAAGTATTTAGTTCGTCCTAATACGTCAAGTGCGTCATCTAGTCTAGTTAAAGGGAATTTATCATTTATAAGTTTATTATTAAGTTTTCTAAAATCAACTACTAGTCTCCATTTTTTTGTGTTGTCTTTGTCTTTTTTTGGTACTATTGGTAAAGGTGAATTGTACGGGCTAATTGATGGTTCTATTATGTCGTTATTTAGTAATTTCTGTACTTGGTTATTGATTTCTTTGTTATGTGCTTGTGGTAATCTAAAGTTTTTTACGTAGACCGGTGTGTTGTCATTTGTTGTTAGTTGTTGTGTATAAAAGTTGTTACATGTTAATTTTTCGCCGTCTAAATGAAAGATGTCTTGGTATTCAGAAAAAATTTTTTTTAGTATTTTAGTAGCATGTGTGTCTTCCTGTTTTATAATGATAGTATTTAGAAGTTTTTGTAGTCGTTCTTTATTGTATTTTGGTGTTGAATTGGTTTGGAGTTCGTGGTAGTTTCTGAGTGGTTGAGAATGAATATTTAATTTTTTTATTGTCACAGTTTCTGTTGTAGTGTTTAATATTTTGACGTGGCATGTTCCTTTACCTAGTACAATTGTATTGGCCAAAAATATTCCTTTTTGTAGTTCTTGGTTTAAAATAACAGCATCTTCTTTAAACTTAAGGTGTATAGGTGTTATTATTTCTGTTCGTGGTGGAATTGTGATTGGTGACAATGAAGTGGATTCCATTGGTAAAATTATATTTAATTCTTCTAAGTTAATTTCCAGGGTTAATGTTTCATAGTAAATTTTACAAAGATAGGACGATAAAAAGTCGGTACCCAAGATTCCATCTGTTGAGATTGGGAAATTTTGGTCAACAATATGAAATTCGTGGTTTAGTGTTGAATTTGATATGTTAAATTTTAAGTTCATAGTTCCTAATATTTCTAATTTTTCTGATGTAATGCCACTTAATCTGTATGTTTTGCCTGTGTCATAAGGTGTATTGATGGAATTTAATTTTATTAAGGAGATTTCTGCACCTGTATCTATTAAAAATTTTAAATAATTTTTACCGTCTCTTAGTACAATAAAATGTGTATGTTTATTGGATATATTAAGTATTTTAACTATAGTTTTTGCGCGTTGGTGGTAGTGTTTTATACCACCTGCGCATCGTCGTTTCTCTCGTTCTGGACTATGTTTATGTGTCTATTGTTTGTGTTTTGCCTAGGATTTATGTTTCTCTCAAAGTTTATGTTTCTGTTCCTTCTTTCTGGAAAATTATTTTGTATAGGGTATTGTTGTCTATTTGTACAGTTTCGTCTATTTTGACTATTGGGTTGCCTGTGCAAACTGTTAAATTGTTTGTTTTGGTTTGCATTATAATTTTGTTGATTATAGGTTTGTCTTTGTTGATTATAATTTCTAGTGCGAGGTTGTTTTTTGTGTATGTGCGAATATTTCATGTGTAATATTTGATTGTTATCTTTAAAGGTGTTATCTTTCTCTAATTCAAGAGTCAAGTTAACGGCTTGTTCTAGGCTTTGTGGTTGGGCAGCATAGATAGTGGTGTTGAATCTTTCATCAAGACCGTTTTTGAATGTTGTTAATGCAAGTAGCTCGTTCGTTTTAGGAATGACTGATCGTTCAGTCGCTGTTGTGTATCTCCTAGCAGTTGTATTTGGAGATTACTTAATTCTCCAATAAGGTCAATTATCCTATTTTTATAATTTGTGATGTTCCCTTGTTGTTTAGTCGAGTTTAGGTTGTTGAGAATTGTCGGTATAGTGTTCGCATTCTTATAGGTTGTTTTTAATTTTATTATTAGCTCTGTAAGAGTACTTGGTGTTTGGAGTGACCCTATTGTTGTTTTTACTTTTTGCCTGAGTGGTAATGTGGTAAGCAAAATCAAATAGTTCTTTTTTACCCTCTTCATTTAAATTTTTTGATAATAGTTCTAAAATTTTGCAAAATGAATCGATCTCCTTATAGTTACCATTGAAAGAAGGTAGTGTTTTCATCGCTACTTCGATAATTAAAGACGTGATTGTTTTTAAGTTAGTTAGTTGTTGATGCAGTAAATCTTTTACTTTGACGTATGTGGTTTTAAATTGATTTGTTATGCTTTGGATTTCTTCTGAAGCTTTTAATTGTTGTAATGTTTTGTTAAATTCGTTTTTGTAGTGTTCTATATCTCTTAACTTCTTTCTATGGTTTCCTTTTGTATGGCCTACCAGTTGTTTTCTTAATATTAGTTTCTATCCTGGTCAGAGCCTTTACAAAATCTATCAATTGGTCCATACAATTTTTTGTTATTTATTTATTTATTTATTTTCTTGTTTACACTACTTCTTGTGTTACACCACTTCTAAAGTTTTGCCTATTTCTATAGTTCTATTTTCTCTAATCTTATTTTTTACATAAGTTTTATAATGTTTATTGATCCTATATTTATAGTTTTGAGTTCTGTTCTCTTTTTTTCTTGTTTTTTGAATTCTTGTTTTAATTTAGCTAACTCTTGTTGTAATAGTTTTTTATTTACAGTATCTGCTATGTTGATTATATTGTGGAGCTGTTTTATCTCTTGTAAGGGTTTAATTTTTCGTCCTCCCCTAGGACGTTTCTTGGGTTGTTGTTGTTCTTGGTGTTTTCGCTGTTTTTTGTATGCGTTTTGCCGGGCTCCAAATTCTTCTATGGTTATAGGCCTTGGTCCTGGGATGGGAGTGGGCTTGTAAGTTGGAGGCGTATGTTCTATGCCCTTAATATGTCGTGGTTCATATTTTTCCATTGTTGAGTAAAGCTATTGTTGGTTGAACATGAACAGGTTGGCAGGATAGCAGGATCGCCATGTTCTGATGTTATAGTGATTATGGTAATAGTAAAGTGAGATTGATATTTATGTTATTATTTTACTACATTTACTAACCTCCAGCTGCTAAGAGAGAGCAGCGTCCTTTCGGCTATATGCCTGGTAAGGGGAGATGTAGTAAATAGGTATTGAGAAAAAGACTGGGAATTGTTCTTTAGTTGAAGCCAAAGTCTTTTTGTTTTATTCTTCCAAGATTTACATTATTTATACTTATAAAAATTCTTACTCTAGCACAATTCATAACCTTGTGTTACTTAAGTAGGTTATTAGGTGACATTGTGTTTACTTAACTTACCTAATGTTATTAAATCTATGCTAAGGTAAAATTTATTAAATGCAAGTATGCATTTTTATTGAATCAGCTTATTGCTAAAAATGTTGGTGTAGGTAATGTTTATGACTAATCTAAACGTGTGAGTACACTACATATACCGATGATTATGATGCTCGGTCAATTATATGCTGGATATGCAATGAAGTATTTCAAGCTTCTTGTGTGGGAATTCCCGCACGGGCCGCTGACTTTTTTAAAGACATTCGGAACCTCCAATGGTGCTGTGATGGCTGTGCAGCTTTTAATTTAGAGTTTTATAATACCGTATCATCGTCAAGAAATGAATTCAATTCGATTAAGGCCGATGTTAATAATCTTGTAGAACGTTTAATTCGTTTTGAATAAGTAATGTATAATAACAGTTCACTTCCGTCTGAAAAGTCACCGTCACCGAAAGGATCTCCATCTTCTAAAAGATCACCTAGAGCTCCGCGTAAGAGAAATCCAAAAGTACAAGTCACTAAAAAGCAAACGTCTGCAAAGCCGACTACACCAGTCACTAGCAGCCACAACACCGTGCAAAAGATTAGTAAACCATCTAGTGATATTGTTGCTGTTAATTTAATAGATGAATCTCAGGTAAACGTTGCAAAGACTTCTACATCTTCAACTAATATTGTTCCGTCTATTACAATCAAACCGAAAGATCTTGTTAATGTTCCCCCTAAGAAATCAATATTTGTTTTACGTTTTGCCTTTGACACATGTCGAAGACATAAACTTTTATATTAAATCTAAATTGGACATTGACATCGATATTAATACATACAAATTTAATTTTTCATATAAACGTTCAACATCATCATTTAAGATTACTGTGCCGGACGATTATTACGACAGGATTGTTAATAGTGACTTTTGGCCTGCCAAAACATTCGTGAGGGAATACACATACAAAAAGAACCGTAGGGTATTTAATGTTGTACGCTTACCGTCGGCTAATGAACAAAATAATTCAAAAAACTGAGTAAAGTGTCTCCGTTTATATCATATTAAAATGTTCATAGTTTATATTCTAAACTAACGACATTATTTTTAAACATTTAATGATGATATTATAATTTTTTCTGAAACTTTGTTATCTTCTTCTGTATTGGATTCGGAAATTTTTTGTCCGAATTATAACGTATTCAGATGCGACCGGATGAATAGGCGCGGTAGTGAGGTTCTGATTGCTGTATCTGTTAAAATAAAAGGCGGTTGTTAGAATTGAATAATTATATTGAATATTAGAAACGAATAAATGACCAAATTAATATCAATACAATGTGATTTTAAAAAAGGCTGTTCAATTTAGTTCTAGTTTCATTTGGTTTTACTTTCACTTTCGAGTGACGACGCCTTTTTTCTTCTCCTTTGTTTCTATTCTCACATGGTTGTATTTTATTATACAAACCACCAAAGAAAAGGACAAATAGACTTCGAAATCATTAAGTATGTGTATCATTATATTTCATTAACATTCCCAATTCCCATTTCCCATTTTTATTTCCAATAGGTGGCGTTTTATTTCTTCGGGATCTTCAACCTGTTGTTCTGGCTTACAATTAAGCTTATTAGGCCAGGCATTTGGATTTTTATGTAAAAATTGTGGACCTCTAATCCACCTTGAAGTTTGACTGAAATCGATTGATGTCTTTATTTTAGTGGCCTCATCCGCCACATTTACTTCACTGGGTAGCCAATTCCATTGACTTGTGTAGGGTATCTTCATTTTTGTTTTTTATGTCAGAAACTAATTCAATTTTTTTCTATACATTATTCTAAAAAGATTGTCAATCAGTTTTAATGTTTTTAATAAAAATAATAATTAAAAAAGTTTTAATAAAAATAAATTTTTGTTATAATAAAAATATAAAAACAACAGTGAATCTAATTTAATATAAAAACAACGGTGCTCTTCATTTGGCGATCCTGCGACCGGACTTGACAACACCAATAGTACGACACACTATATATATATTATCGGACCTCGCACACCAACACCTAGTGGTGTAGACACTCCCGAGACTTTCTGTTTGCCTAATGCAAAATTGATTCAGGTAAAACGTCAACGCTATCATCCTCCAACACGAATAACAACACATGGCAACAACAAACCCAGCGTCCTTTAAATCAATCCATTAATCCAATACGTCAAGTAAATGCAACACAGCATTTCAACTTTTCGTCACCAACAAATATGCAACAATAACAACAAAAACAACAATAACAGCGACAATTGCAGCAATAATAACAACAACAACAATTATAAATCAAGAACGGGTAAACCAACGGAGGAATGTCCATTAATAAGAATTGATAAGAAGAATATACATATGTAAGTTTACATACATAAAAAAATATATGTCATAATAAGTGTATTGACATATATATATATATATATATATAAAAAGGATATTTTTCTTTCATAAGAAAAATCAAAAAGGGCATAAAATTTTTCATTGAAAAATAAAAAAACAAATTTCAAAATTTTTAAGAAAATTTCATTAAAAACAAATAATAAAAACAAAGTTCAAAAAAAAAAAAAAGAGAAACTTCAAAATTTTTCATCATTCTAAATTCTCTCTCCGAGATAAAAATGGCATTACAACATACACCTCCACATACTTCAACAAATAGAACTTTCACCAATAACAGCATAATAGATCTAATGTTAGAAAACATGACACAAGAACTTACACAACCTAACACTCATATTAATATAAATAACAATAATAACATTAATAATGCACACTTACATACAAATATACATACAAACCCAGGAAACAATACAATTATTACTGAAATTTATGCTACATCTGTTAAACTTCCCCCTTTCTGGACTGATTTTCCTGACGCTTGGTTCATACAAGCCGAAGGACAATTTAATTATAAAGGCATTACACAAGACACAACTAAGTACGAATATGTACTTACTTCTCTACCGCAAGAAACAATTAAGACTGTTCTTGATTTTATCCAAGACCCTTCGGCAACAGATAAATATTCTTCTTTTAAAAATATTCTCATTGAAAGGCACTCCCTTAGCGAGAATTCTCGATTAGATAAAGTTTTGTCCGAATCAGATATGGGAGATCGCAAACCATCCAAATTTTTTCGACATCTCTTAATCCTTTCTGGATCAAATTTTAGTCTTGATGTGCTTAAACGTCTATGGCTTAAAAAATTACCTAAGAGTTTAACCGTTGCTCTTAATGGCTCAAACATTACAAATATAAATGAGTTGATGAAATTAGCTGATAATATTTGGGAAGTGAGTAATCAGCCAGAAGTACATACCATCAGTTCTTACTCCAATGACACAAATAATTTGGCAATTCAGTCATTACTTAAGAGTCAAATCAGGTATTTGTAGGCCATCCAATTCTTCTGTGGCTTCACCTCTTCATTTAGTAGCCGAAAAGGATCCTAATGAATGGCGTCCTTGTGGTGATTTTAGACGCTTAAATTGTGTCACTATTCCTGATCGCTATCCGTTGCCTCACATTCATGATTTTAGTATAAATCTACGGAACAAATCTATATTTTACAAATTAGATTTAGTAAAAGCTTACCATCATATCCCTATGGCTGAAGCCGACATATACAAAACAGCCATTACAACTCCATTTGGCATGTTCGAATTTGTTAGAATGCCATTTGGGTTAAGGAATTCGGCACAAACTTTTCAAAGGTTTGTGAATAAAGTATTTAGTGGTTTAGATTTTATTTTTGTATACATTGATGATGTTTTAATTGCAAGTGAATCGGAATGTGAACATTTAAACATTTAAAAATCGTTTTTGATAGATTTGAGGAATATGGTTTAAATATTAAACCATCTAAATGTACTTTCGGCACTACATCTATTGACTTTTTAGGACATAATATTTCAAAAGATGGTATTCGACCTTCTGAAGGTAAAGTATCCGCATAAAAGACTTTGAGCGTCTTAAGTCCGTCAAACAAGCTCAAAAATTTGTTGGAATGATCAATTATTATCATCGATACGTTCCAAAATTAACAGAGTTGACATGTCCTTCTATAATTAATAAGGCTCTTAAAACTAAAGGCAAAGCTTTAATTTGGGATGATGAATCCATCAATACGTTTGAGCGTATTAAAGATAATTTTGCCTCAAAGGTTCTGTTGAATCATTTCAATAGTGAAGCAAAATTATCTTTAACCGTAGAAGCTTCAAACATTGCAATTGGTGGAGTTCTCCAACAGTGCTCGAAGGGTTCGACAGAACCATTAGCATTCTTTTCAAAAAAGCTTTCTCCGTCTGAAATTAAATATAGTAAGTTCTATTGAGAACTTTTAGCTATTTATTTATGTATCAAACATTTTAAATACATACTTGAAGGAAGACAGTTTACAGTCTTTACGGATCATAAACCATTAACAATGGCATTAAATTCTAAAACAGAGAGAAGCCCAAGACATCTAGAATATATCTCTCAATTTACTAATGACATACGGTACATACGAGGAGACGCAAACATTGTGGCAGACACCTTTTCTAGAGCTTTTGAAATTGACGTACTACACTGTACTGATTTAAATATGAAAGTTCTATATAAGGAACAAGAAAATGACGCCGAATTAAAGAATTCCCTTCTCAAGTCAAACAGCAATTTAAAACTTTACAAAATTCCTGTATTTAATTTTGAAATTGTCTGCGAAATGTGAGGGGCATGTCCAAGACCATATGTACGTCCCAGTCATGGTTTATCTCACCCTGGTACAAGAGCTACCAGGAGACTCATTAGCACAAGATATTTTTGGCCTGGTATGAATAAAGAACTCAATACCTGGTCCAGTCAATGTTTACAATGCCAAAAATCTAAAATCAACCGTTATACTAAAACACCTGTTTCTCCAACTCCCAGATTTGAACACATCCATATAGATTTGGTAGGTCCTTTACCTCCTTCCAAAGGTCACCGCTACCTTTTAACTATCATTGATAGATTTACTAGATGGCCCGAAGTTTATCCATTAAGGGATATTAATTCAAATACTATAAGTCAAACATTTTTCAAAAATTATATCCCTCGCGATTAGGGTACGCAGTTTACGTCGGTGTTATTCCCTGAGTTGTCCAGATTTCTTGGTTGCCATAGGATTGTCACTTCCCCATATCATCCGCAATCAAACGGAATGATTAAGCGTTTCCATAGACATCTTAAGGTCTCTCTCTCACTGCTAAAAATGATCCAAACAAATGGTTTCATGAATTACCCATTGTGCTCCTTGGTTTGAGATCAACTCATAAAGAAGATATTTCGGCCACTCCTGCTGAAATTGTTACGGACAGAATTTACGGCTGAGCTCTTAATTCGAGTATCTAGTACCAGTTGCTCAGAGGTTTTAGATAATCTCAAAGAACATTTTAAAAATGTCCGATCGTCCATCAGTCATCATAATAATCCTAGTACTGGGATATTTATTCCGAAGCAATTGAAAGATTGCAAGTTCGTCTTTGTCCGTTGCATAAATAAAGGAAATCTTCAACAACCTTTCGACGGTCCATTTCGAGTCATCGATAAAGAGCCCAAATTTTTCAAAATCCTGATTGATTGTATAATTAAAACGATTTTTATTGGTAGACTTAAACCAGCCATTATTGAAACACCTATCACCAACACAAACATTACCACTAAAACTAACAAGAAACGTGTAACATTTAATTTATTAGGCTTAAATCTTTCGGCGGGGGTGATGTAGGGTATCTAAATTTTTGATTTTTATGTCAGAAACTAATTCAATTTTTTTCTAGACATTATTCTAAAAAGATTGTTAATCAGTTTTAATGTTTTTAATAAAAATAATAATTAAAAGTTTTAATAAAAATAAATTTTTGTTATAATAAAAATATAAAAACAACGGTGCTCTTCAACTTGGTTCTGAGGAAGATAGAATTTCGGCTATACGGCATGCACTGTTGTATTCACGAATCTTTGATTTAATCCAATGTATAACCGTTTGGGAGTCGGACCAGAAAAATATTTGGTTTGGATGCAAGCTGTGGGACTCTAAAATGAACTCCTTCAACCGACACCCCAGAATAGTTAGGCCCTTTGGTAGTGCGCACCTTGCTTTAGCAGCAATAAAAGTGACGTCTACTTGATGTCGAAAACTCACACGTAAGTATGCGACAGCTGCAAAGGCACTAGAGCTGGCGTCGCAAATATGTGCAATTGAATGTCATCGGCGTACGGCAGCATGGGTGTATAGCATCTGGGAACAGAAAATTTTTCAACGTTACGGAATTGCTTCCACCATGCATTCCACTGAATGAATAGTTGATACGGCAAAGGCTCGTCCCACTTGAGTTGTATTTTCCAGGTGGCTTGCATCAAGGGTTTATAAAAAATTGTGAAATTTGCCAATAGGCCAAACGGATCATAAATGGCCATTATGATTCCTAACATTTCTCTTTTGGTAGGTGGACGACGGCATTCAATGACATCCCGATGAATTTTTGGGAACTCTAGAAGGAATTCCAATGTGTCGCGTGCTTTATTCCAGAAGAGACCCAGCACCTTGTCAGTTTTGGATTGGCGATTCATATTGACTATGTTAAGGTTGATCTCGTTGTTGCTATTTAATTGTTCTTCAAGCCTGGCAGAGTTAGATACAAAATTTCGCAAAACAAAACCACCATTACGATTTATCTCGATAGCTTCCTTCGTTACGTCTAGGGCTTCATTTTCATCATCGAAACTTATTACCAGATCATCGACATAGGTATTTTCAATAACAGCTTTGGACCCTTTTGGCATAGACTCTGCATATAACATGGCATTTTTATTTTTAACAAACTTTGCGCAACATGGCGAACACACTGCTCCAAAAATCATTGACGCCATAACGTAAGTTTTAATTGGCATATCGGCCTGGCCATTTCGCCATAAGAATCGTTGTAAATTCTGATCATTCTCACGTATACGGGACTGCAAGAACATCTTCTCTATATTGCCAGCAACGGCTATAAGACCCAAACGACATTTAAACAGTATGAGCAGCAGCAATTGTGCACATTCTGGGCCTTTTAGCAAAGCCGAATTGAGAGATACACCATTCACGCATGCAGCAGCATCGTAAACAATACGCAATTTGTTCGACTTGTTCGGGTTAGTAACACCAAAGTGAGGGAGGTACCAAGTACGTGAGCCTCTTATTTGATTGTCATCTGAAGACACCAATTTGGCGTACCCCTTCTCTATGTACATGTCTATTTCATTTCTATAGTTATAGCATAATTTTCACCGCGAGACATTTTATTCTCAACCTTCAACAAACGTTGCTTAGCCAAATCGTAACTAAACGGCATGGTAACGTCATCACTGCGCCACAACAGACCTGTTTCATACCGTGACCCTTGTTTAGTAGTTGTCTCTTCAAGCAGCTGCTTGCCGCGGCGGTTTTCATCACATTCAAAAACGATAGTAGTTTTACGAACACCAAAATTATCCAAACTGAAATATTCTTCCATCATTTTGTCAATTGTATTTACACGGTTTGCCTCTTGAATGTGTAAAAACGTTGGAATTGATTTAGATTTGTCGCTCATAGGCCCAAAGGCAATCCAACCTAACTTCGTTTTGGCCGCTATTGGTTCGTGAATATTGCCTTTCAATATTTTTGTATACACACTGAGGTGGCAATTGTCAAATCCGAGCAAAATGAGGGTCACACGTTTTCATAATTTTCAATTGGCAAGTGCCGTATATGCGCATAGTCGGTTTTGGAAAACGACTGGCTTGGCAAATTAAGCTCTTGAATCACATACGCATTTCTTAAATTATGGGCCTCGGCGTCTTGAAATACGCCCTTAATATCCACAGATACCTTTTGCACCCGCTCGTTTCTGGTTTCATTGCCATACCACTTTGGTGTCAGAGATGTGTTTTGGCCTTTTAAGCCCAATGTGGATGCTGCTTCACTATCAATTAGTGATATTGATGAACCTTCGTCCAACATTGCAAACGTGGCCATGCTAAAACAATTGGCACGATTTTGAAAAGCTGTATAGATGAGTCATTTATGCGGCAATTTAATAGATGATCGGGCTTTTCTCTGTTGACATTTAAAGTTGCATTTTCGTGAAGTAATGTATTGTGCCTTTTGCGACATCCTTGTTTTGATTTTTACGGCAATTATTAAGACCGTGCCCTTTCGACAGGCAACCAAAATATAGATGGTTCTCTTTTACATGTTTCCACCTATCATCAATTGTGAGAGACAGAAAATCTGTGCACTTTCGTATATTATGTTCGCCACCACAATACGAACACTTTACTTTTCCTTGCGTGGAGACGATCTCGTTGTTTACCAAGACTCTGTTTTGTTTAACATTTCGATTTCCCTTTTGAGCAGCACCAGTACTTGAACTAATGGTCATTACGCTCACCACTTTCGCTACCTCAGATAACCAAGACGAAAATATTTCTACCGTTGGACATGGTTGTATGTGTGCACTGTATTTTGCCCATTCGTATTGTTTTGAGTAGGGCAATTTA
The DNA here is from genome assembly GCA_963971445.1 of Ornithomya chloropus. NCBI lineage: Eukaryota > Metazoa > Arthropoda > Insecta > Diptera > Hippoboscidae > Ornithomya > Ornithomya chloropus. Next base: position 2,851,740 of record OZ020531.1, read on the forward strand.
TGAAACAGCTGATCCAATATAGTTGAATTTAACAAGTGGTGATCGCAACCAGCCGACTTGAATAAAGCCACCATATTTTTCACTTTATTCGATAAAACTAGTATTTCGTTAAGATTATCTTCTGAAATAGAGCGCAGACTATTAATTTGTTCTAATTAAGATTTTACCAAAATTTCCGGGCGGCCGAAATTAAATCTCAATTCATCTAATGCCTTTGGCATATCATTTGGCTAAATGAGTAAAGACGTCACTGCAGACCTGGCTTTCCCTTGAAAGTTGTTCAGACGTATTAGATTTTGCCTGTTGCTGTATGAAAACTCCGCAGTCGTATCCATATAGGATGCATAGAAGATTGGCCTCTCTACGGGTTTTCCATCAAACATAGGCAGTGGATGAAGGTTGTAGTTGAAGTTGACATTACCCTGGGCAACACCTACGTGCTACTACGCAGGCTACGTGCTGAAGACATGCGGTATCACAAGCATGCTGAGGGGGAATGTCTGTATATGGCTGATGGAACGGCATCATTACGTATGCATGGCTGCATATGCTTGCTGAGGCGGCACGGTTGAACGTGCTGGCTGAGGCTGCATCGTTGCATACGACGGTTGAGGATACTCTTGTAAGGGGGGCATAATTGAGCATGTTGGCTGAGGCTGTATCGTTGCATACGACAGTTGAGGGTTCCTCGCTGCGTATGCGGGCTGAGGATGTATGGGTGTATATGCTCGCTGTTGAGAGGTCAGCAATTCGCACTTTTTATCTTCTTCAAATTCACTCGTGGCTTCGTTGTCATCTTTTTTTGGCTGTTCCTTTCATTGTTTTCATTGTCTATGATTTTTGTGTTATTAAAATCAACTGTATGTCCCTTTTCTATCGTGTGTTGGGAGAGAGCTGTAGTTGGTTTGCGTTTTTCAATGTCAGCTTTATGCTCATTGAGCCTTGTCTCTAGATGTCTCTTTGTCGTCCCTTTCCGCAGTCTTCATTATTGTTACCTTTGCACTCTATCTTGTAAACTACACTGTTTTGTTGGGATGTGGGTATTTTTGTTTTATTATTAGTAAATAAAGTGTTGATGGTCTGATTGGCTTTGTAGGCAAACACTATGTTTTTATTATTGTTATTAAAAAGATCATTGAGGTGATCTTTGAAAAGGGACATACAGTTGATTTCAATAACACAAAGATCATAGACAATGAAGATAAAGAGAGAAAAAGATATATATTTGAAAGCTTACACATCCAAAAATATAGAAAAAACATATTGAACTATAAAGAAGATACTGACAACACAAACAAAAACTACATAGTAGCACTGGACTAAGAGCAGCTTAAAGCTCATGATCTTTGTTTCTATTGTCTCTATTGTTCACTGGTTATGTATTCATTGTGAGTTTTTGGTTTAAAAATAATATTAGTTAAGTCTTTGAATTGTAATTAATTAAGTTTATAATCAAACAGTATATCACATTCAACCCAAAATAATTAAGGTATGTTCCATTGCAATAATGATGTATAACTGCAATTTTTAACAATAAAAAATTCGACAGAGCCCCTGAAGATGACGAAATAAAATCGTCGAACCGTTAGGCTGACAAAAACTTTCTAGTTTTTTGATTAAATTGACGATTGCTTGGTGGTGTTATTCGTTTGATACTTGCTGACTGGATATTGGTGGATAATTGTTTTTTTCTTCAGTAGTTTTACTATCTTTAAATTTATTACTTAGTAAAATTACAGGCGGCTCTTTAAATGACGGCTGCTTTTTAGCTAGGGTTGGAAGTAGGAAAAAAAAAATTTTATTTGTTTCATTTGAGACATTAGGCTCTCAGGTAAAATGCCAAGTTAACAACTATTTTAACTAATTCCATCGAAGGGAGTATTTTGAAAAAATTATATATTTTTATAAAAAAAAGTGATTGTGTAGCCCTGTCATACGTTCGTCCTGTCCAGTTAAAAACGTGCTGATAAAAAGAATTGTTTCCATTTTTTATATTGTTCTGACTATAAGGAATATTAAGAATTTTAAATTCACATACCCGTTGAGTTTAATTCGTTAACTAAATTTTGGAATTCGTCCTTTTCTGATTCTATGTCTTCTTCAAATTTTTTTGGTATTGTTCTAGTAGTGTGGGTCAAATGCCTTTTCTACAAATTAATTTGTTTCTTCAACAATTCCACAGCAGCACTACCACGATGCTTGAATTTACTATTTTTATGTTTCTTTTCAAGTAATTTAGTTTTAGAACTATTTTTATTTTGTTTATGGTAATTTTTCATTCTTTTTTTCATATTGAATGTATGTTTTAATATAATTTTTAGTTAAAATAATAAGATTTCTTTTCCACTTACAAAACTAATTTCACAATATATAAAATACTGAAACATGTGTAACAAATTATCATTATGACAACTCCGTTTGAAGAGTGTTGCCACATGTACGAATATATAAGCAACCACAAAAGAACGGATATCTTATCTAAAAATCTTTGTGTTAAGATATAAAATTAAATTAAATATTCTTATTTCACTTTTTAGTAGATGGAGTACTTTTAATATAAATTCCATGTCATTTAAATAATTAATATTTAGACCTTGCTTGAATGTAAAAAAAAATATGCTCAATGCATTATAAAAGCATGCATGCTATGTTGAGCGCACCAGAGCAAGCTTAATTGCCATATCACAGCCAACTTCAACGTATTTTTCTTATATATATTTCTATCACAATATTCTTTATTTATTACATTCCAATTCCTTCTTCGATTAATAAATTACTTTTTTATTAATAAAGCTATAAGAAAACGTCAAGTAAATAATTTTTTTACAGTGCATAAAAAAGAGCTAAAAATTCTTCAGCAACATTGTTTCTATAAAAAAATTTAATATTGTTATTATAATGAATAACTAACAATAAGTCGGGAAAAAAAGGGAAAAATGTTAAGAAAGAAATATTTTTTATGAGAAAGTTGCAGCCAATTGTAAAGTGAAGATAAAAAGTGGAAAAGACGCTTTTTTTGCTACAGACAACGTATACATTCACACACACTTCATTATCATATACATAAATATATGTATATATAAATAAATGAAAAATAAATTCAGGTAAATGAGATAATGATAGTATAAAGCTCATTTTTTATATTTAAACGATTATCTTAATTGGTAAATATAGATGTGCGACTGAATTAAACAAATAAACGAAATTCATTCAATAGAACCAGAGACTTCAAATCAGAGACGGAGTGTCACTCTTTTAAATACTTGGCGGCAGAATCTCAAGAAAATCTCAAGGCCCATATCGTACGGTCAAAGTTATCGTAAAAAGCACAAATATCGTATTTACCGAATTCGTTCCACTGACTTGTTCTATCGAATGTGGCTGGTTTTTTTTTGATTTTATACAAATCTTAAGGACTCGCTTGATACGTTTCTGCAATAAAAAATTTTTGAAAAAAAAAAACTTTGCAAAACATCAAGCAAACATGTATAAAGGGTCGAAAAGTGGAAAAGGGGGACGAAGAACGTAATAGAAAGCAGCCTTATTTTCATTTATTAATTACATATTCATTCATTCATAATATATGAAGTTACATGCGTATAAATGTTTGTGATCTATGGAATTCCCTTTAAAAAACAACCCAAGTCGTGTGCCACAATCACAAACACTTGTTTGCCTTGTATGTGCAAACCATGGTATTCCCTTTGCTTTGCTTATAAGCATAGAAAAAGCAACAAAAGTAACATGCGTAAAAAACCAAGAGCAAAAAAAACCAATTCTTCACTATTTTCGGTCCTCAAAAAGCAACAAAAGTAACATGCGTAAAAAACTAAGAGCAAAAAAAAAAACAATTCTTCACTATTTTCGGTCCTCAAAAAGCAACAACAGTACCCATGCGTAAAAAACTAGGAACAAAAAAAACCAATGCTTTGCTGTTTTCGGTCCGGTCTGCAATGTATTAGAATATTCACACGGACACAAAACCCCTTGCTTCCCGCATCTCTTTACGTATGCAGTTGCGAAATCTCGCAACATCGCCTTGAAGTGGTTGAAAAATCAAAATTTTAACAAATCTTCAAATCAGCTTTGCTATGTGCGCTATCGAAACAAAAGCATATTAAGTTCCTCCTAGCATATGTGGATTTATGGTTATATGCGCATGCAACTCATACACCACCACACTATATATAATAGAATAGACAAATAAATCATTAGTCCTTAACATTTATATATGTTATCTAAGAGCCGTCCACGTGTAATTGTAGGGACGTGCGCAAATAGGCGACTTTACCCACTACACGTAATAATAATAACTAGAGCACAAAAGCTGTTGGCTTTTCAATCGTTTGTTTTTGTGACGCACGCGTCACAGAGTCATTTGCTCTGACTTTTTTCCAGACCGAAAATAAGCAAGAGGTTTTGTGTCCGTGTGAATATACTAATACATTGCAGATTTACTTTGAATTTTTTCCGGACCGAAAATAAGCAATATTCTAATACATTGCAAATTTCCTCATAATTTCTTCCGGACCGAAAATAGCGAAGCATTGGTTTTTTTTGTTCATAGTTTTTTACGCATGTGTACTGTTGTTGCTTTTTGAGGACCGAAAATAGTGAAGAATTGGTTTTTTTTGCTCTTGGTTTTTTACGCATGTTACTTTTGTTGCTTTTTCTATGCTTATAAGCAAAGCAAAGGGAATACCATGATTTGCACATACAAGACAAACAAGTGTTTGTGATTGTGGCACACGACTTGGGTTGTTTTTTAAAGGGAATTCCATAGATCACAAACATTTATACGCATGTAACTTCATATATTATGAATGAATGAATATGTAATTAATAAATGAAAATAAGGCTGCTTTCTATTACGTTCTTCGTCCCACTTTTCCACTTTTCGACCCTTTATACATGTTTGCTTGATGTTTTGCAAAGTTTTTTTTTTTCAAAAATTTTTTATTGCAGAAACGTATCAAGCGAGTCCTTAAGATTTGTATAAAATCAAAAAAAACCAGCCACATTCGATAGAACAAGTCAGTGGAACGAATTCGGTAAATACGATATTTGTGCTTTTTACGATAACTTTGACCGTACGATATGGGCCTTGAGATTTTCTTGAGATTCTGCCGCCACGTATTTAAGAGAGTGACACTCCGTCTCTGATTTGAAGTCTCTGGTACATATACAACTGTAATAATTATTAAATATTGAATTACAAAGTCATTTACATGATTTTTTTAAATTCAAATGTGGGGAAAATGACTTTCATTGTGTGGATTTTGCGTTGCTATTTAATGGTATAATATATTTGTACATATATATATATATATATGCGAAGCATTTGCAAATAATACGTAAATGTATCTATGAATGAAATTTCATTTTTTTGTGTACATATGTGGAAATTTCATATCATCAACAAACCCTTTTAAGTATTGGAAAAATCAATATTATATTATATATACAGGGTGTCCGCCGGGAAGGTATACTACTTTGTTTGCTTGCCTTGCTTGCTTGCTTTTCAGATATCCCCGCAAAAATAAATCCGAAGCAGTCAAATCAGGCGACCGTGGAGGCCAATCAATATCACCATTTCTTGAAATAACTTGTTGTGGAAAGAGGTCTCGCAGTAACTCCATTGTAATCCTGGCTGTATGTGATTGGCACCGCCTTGTTGATACCACATGTTAATCAAGCCCAAAGCATGCAGTTGTGACATTAAAAAGTTTTCAATAATATCATGATATCGCTCCCCATTCACAATTACCGTTACGCCGTTTTCATTTTCAAAGAAGTAATGTCCAATGATTCCTCCTGACCAAATTGCTCACCAGACTGTCACTTTTAATGAATGCAAAGGTAATTGATGAATAATTTGAGGGTTTTCCATTCCCCAGAACCGACTATTCTGTTTATTCATATATCCATTCAAATGAAAATGTGCCTCGTCACTCATTATGATTTTTTCATGAAAATCGGAGTTGTCATGGGCGGGCTGTAACAATCTATTGGCATATGTACGGCGACACAAATGGTCTTGTAGAAGAAGAACTTGTGTCAACTGAACCTTATATAGAAACAAATGCAAATCCTTGTGCAAAATTGTGGCCAAAGTTGTTCTTTGAAGACTAAGCTCCTGAGCACGGCGTCGGATTGAGGTTGATGGATTGTTTTGAACACTTTCTTGAGCAGCAGTAATGTTTTCAGCCGATCTTGCAGTATGTTGTGGTCCATGCTTGGGCCTATCACCTACAGACCCTCTTTCTTCGAAATCATTCACTACACGATAAATAGTGCGTTTTGTTGGCACGTTGTTTCTCCCAAAAATTTCACTTTCTCATTGTCACAGTAATCGATGATTGATTTTGATAAAATGTTTTAACAATTAAAACACGTTGGTTTATCGAATATTTTTCCATAATAAATTTGCCACGGGACTACTTCACGACTGCCAAATATGAACTGACGAGACTAATGTTTAACAAAATGGCGGCAAAACAAAGTAGTATACCTTCCAGGCGGACACCCTGTATATGTATATATGTGTGTGTGTGTGATGAAACAAAGAAAACGTATGCGGATATAACAGTTAGTGGCGTTTAGGTGTAAAATATTTCCAACTGAACTAATTCATTGATTGAACAATAACACAACATTATTACTATCATATATTTATATATATGCTGCTGCTGCTTTTGCAAGTGCATGCATGCATATGCATATAAATGTTACACCTTGTAATTACATTTTGTGTAAATGAATGTATTTAATTAATTTTTATCCTGAAATATATTTAAAGCATAAATGAGGGTATATGTGTAATGTTAAAAGTGTGTGTTTAAGGTGACCCATTAAAATTTTTTTTTATAAAAAATTTATCGTGCAAATTACTGTAAAGTTTTGAAGGGCTTTTAAATAATTTAAAATACAAGATGCTGCTAAAATATAACCGAGTTTATAAAAATTATCTGCTGCTCTCCGTTACTCCTGTTTATATATATATAATATGGTGTTGTTGTTGTTTTATTTTTGATTTTTTCTTTTGACGTTTTACGCCCAACTTTTATAGTGATTTTGTTGGGTATGTGTTATGTGTTGTGTACTGTGTGCTAAGTTTGTGAGCTAACTGTTTTCTACTTATATTATAAATAAGAGTCGCAACTAAAGAGAGTTTAAAAACCACTTGAATGTTAAAAAATTGTTCAATTAAAAAAAAAATTATTTAAAATTAGTGAAAAAACTGTTTTCTACTGTTTTCTACTCATATTATAAATAAGAGTCGCAACTAAAGAGAGTTTAAAAACCACTTGAATGTTAAAAAATTGTTCAATTAAAAGAAAAAATTATTTAAAATTAGTGAAAAAAGGCGTAATTAGTGTCTAATAAATAGAAAAAATGCAGTAAATGTGAATTGTCCAATAAATATTTTTCGTTATTTGTCGCTTTCTTGGCAGCTCGGGCGTATGCTGTATAGCTGTTTTTAAAGAGGTCTACATTCTGGGTGTAGAACTCTCCATATTTCCATTTTTTTATTATTATTATAAGTAATTAATTTCTTCTAATTAACGAATTTTTTTTATATATTCGCTTAGACTGAAGACCAACTTTATCCATTTCTTCTATGCTGGCCGAAGCTTATATATATGTATATAGAAATATTTATTTATTTATTGATGGGGAGTGTATTATAAATTAAACACCCAAAACAACACAACCCAACACACACTCGCTCGCTTAGTACCTAATAAGTGTTCTCAGAAAATATACAATAACAAGTTTATTATACGCCATGCAGCCTTTGTTATGCATATCGGATGAGGCAGATGTTTTTGATGTTCAAAATACGCCCCTACAAGAATACAGCCAATACACTACTGTTTATCCGAATGCACCGCTTTATGCTGCCGCCAAGGCATCCGCCGGGACAACTATAACACGTATGGGCTCTCAGTGCTCATATCGTACCGAACATAGTACGGCAGCTGCAGCCAAAATTATTGGCTCACAAAATAATTTAACCAGTTCGGTGCAAGAATTGAATAGTGGTGCGATGGGTGTAACCGTTGATCAGGCGGTCGCCATGTTGCCACCACCCACACTACGCTACATGCAGCCCACTACACATTATGAAGACATGGCTGGCGGGATGACATTTCCAATTGACACTCAATACACCGTACACGAGGACTCTCCCGTAGCTTATAGTTACGTGGCTCATGGTAATTATGTGATGCCGTCCGTGGGTAGCAAACAAAATCGTAATGGTGCTGAAGCAACCGCCGGCGCCATACCATGTTTGAACGCTCAGCCCTTTGAAGATCCCCACCACGATTTCCAAAACAAAATGTCTCAGTTAACCATCAGTTCGTTTGGTATGGTCACCCAGCAAATGCGTAATGGTGCCAAAGATGAAATGGTGGATGGTTCATGTAGTGACATATGTTCCACTATGCGTTGGCGTGATCCCAATCTGTCGGAAGTGATTAGTTTTTTAAATAATCCAAATAATGCGATTAAGGCGAATGCGGCCGCCTACCTTCAGCATTTATGTTATATGGATAATCCCATTAAGCAACGCACTCGCATATTGGGTGGTATTCCGCCTCTCATCCGACTCTTGTCATACGAAGCACCCGAGATTTACAAGTAAGTGGAGAATCAATCAATCAATCGCGTCTCAATTGTTATAAATAAATATTTATGAATTTTTTTTTTTGAAGAAATGCTTGTGGAACGTTACGTAACTTATCATATGGCCGTCAAAATGATGAAAATAAACGGGAAATCAAGAATGCTGGCGGATTAGCGGCTTTGATGAATTTATTGTGTCGCACTCAAGAATCCGAGGTACGCGAACTGGTCACTGGTGTATTGTGGAATATGTCCTCGTGTGAGGATATCAAACGTTACATCATCGATGAGTGTTTGGCGGCCATCGTTGGCAATGTCATTCATCCACATTCCGGCTGGGACCCTGTTTGTCCCGGTGATACATGCTTCTCTACCGTATTTCGTAATGCATCCGGTGTATTGCGTAATGTCAGTTCGGCTGGAGAGTATGCCCGAACTCAACTGCGTAATTGTGAACATTTGGTGGAATGTCTACTGTATGTGGTGAGGCAGGCAATTGAAAAGAATAACATAAGTAATAAAACGGTGGAGAATTGTGTCTGCATACTGAGGAATTTGTCGTATCGTTGTCAGGAGGTGGAGGATCCCAATTATGATAAGCAGATAAATGTAGTGCCACCGCGAACATTAACCAGCAGCAAGGGTAAGAGGGTATCAAATATTTTGCATGTCCTTCATTCCATACCATTCTATTCTATTTTCAGGTGAGAATCTGGGCTGCTTCGGTACCAGTAAAAAGAAAAAAGCTCAACTGGAACAGAATGAAACTGGTGATGCTGCTGTAGCGATCGCTAGTGCTGGTCATTCGAACATGGGCAACCATATTGTGGGTAATGCCGGTGGCGTTAAAAACGCAAATGATGTCAACACCTCGTCCACCAACCGGGGTCCATTAAAGGGCTACGTGCACTTGTGGCAGCCCGAAGTTGTGCAATATTATTTAGCTCTGTTGCAGAGTTGTTCCAATCCCGAAACATTAGAGGGGGCAGCTGGTGCTATCCAAAATTTATCCGCCTGCTATTGGCAACCCAGCATAGACATACGAGCGGCCGTCCGCAAGGAGAAAGGTTTACCCATACTGGTCGAATTATTAAGAATGGAGGTGGATCGTGTAGTGTGCGCGGTTGCCACCGCTTTGCGTAATCTGGCCATTGATCAGCGCAACAAGGAGCTGATTGGTAAGTATGCCATGCGCGATTTAGTGCAAAAACTGCCATCCGGAAATCCGCAACACAATCAGAACACCTCAGATGATACCATAACGGCCGTGCTGGCCACCATTAATGAGGTGATCAAAAAGAATGCCGAATTTTCTCGTTCACTACTCGATGTTGGGGGCGTAGAACGCTTAATGAATATAACCAATCAACGCCAAAAGTACACCAACTGTGTGAATAAATTTGCTAGTCAGGTGTTGTTTACCATATGGCAGCATCATGAATTGCGGGATGTATACAAGAAGCACGGCTGGAAGGAGCAAGATTTTGTTACGAAATTTATCGATTCTCATAACACATCGGCTCATTCGCCTAACAATTCGAACAGCACTTTAAATCGGCCAATGGCCTCACAGGGGCGCACACGCTACGAAGACCGCACTATGCAACGAAACGCCAATACGGCGACGTCGGATCGTAATAAAAATGATTTGCCAATGCAGCAGCAACAGGTGCTGCCGTCTTCAGCAACTCAACTGCAACAACAACAACAACAGCAGCAGCAGCAGAGGTCGTGCCAGGAAACACAATTATTGCGACAAATGGTGGTTGGTGCAGGTAGTGGTGGCACACTAACAGGCGATCACAATCCCTATGTGAATAATGGTCGCGTTTAAAATTTCCACAAGAACAATACTTAGGGACAAAAACAAAGTGACAATGTAATAGTCCGTTGAAAACGAATATTTAGTACCCTACACCACTTAACAACACAAATTATGCTTCCAATTAGTTGTGTCAGTAAACTCAGAGGTATTGCTTTGAAAGTCTGTTGGTGAAATATCATTATACGGGAAGGGATTTTTCTCCATATAAAGACTTTCCTTTATAATAAAACCTTTCTAAAAATAATTCGATTCGGTCAATTTTCAATAGGATTCCTAAGGGTTACTAAACCAAGACATGTCCTTATATGAAATGTCATTAAAGTATCTCAAAAAATGCGACCAATAGCTTACAAATTTACATGGACGCAGATAAAATTATATTGATTCAAATTTGAATTCTGAAGATGGGTGTGGAATTTACCGTTTAGGAGAACATACGAACAAACTTAAATTTCGAGAAGTGGTGTAAAGTATAAACAATAACAACAACAACATATATATATATATATATATATATACGTATGTATGTGTGCCTAACATGGTGTGCAAGTGGTTAGTTATGTAGTAAAAGAACTCTGCTATGGAAAAACTCTGCATAGGTGCAGAGACTTCAAATCAGAGACGGAGTGTCACTCTCTTAAATACTTGGCGGCAGAATCTCAAGAAAATCTCAAGGCCCATATCGTACGGTCAAAGTTATCGTAAAAAGCACAAATATCGTATTTACCGAATTCGTTCCACTGACTTGTTCTATCGAATGTGGCTGGTTTTTTTTTGATTTTATACAAATCTTAAGGACTCGCTTGATACGTTTCTGCAATAAAAAATTTTGGAAAAAAAAAACTTTGCAAAACATCAAGCAAACATGTATAAAGGGTCGAAAAGTGGAAAAGTGGGACGAAGAACGTAATAGAAAGCAGCCTTATTTTCATTTATTAATTACATATTCATTCATTCATAATATATGAAATTACATGCGTATAAATGTTTGTGATCTATGGAATTCCCTTTAAAAAACAACCCAAGTCGTGTGCCACAATCACAAACACTTGTTTGCCTTGTATGTGCAAACCATGGTATTCCCTTTGCTTTGCTTATAAGCATAGAAAAAGCAACAAAAGTAACATGCGTAAAAAACTATGAACAAAAAAAACCAATGCTTCGCTGACGCTTTATTTGAGCGCCTCCTTAATAAGGAATTTTGGCCTAAAGGTACCCTAGTTAAGGAATTTATTCCTTGTAATAAGTTTCGTCGTCCGATTAATCTTGACAATCCGTCTGACTCAAAAACCTAAATAATGCTCTCACTCTACTGTATCAGAACGTCCGCGGTCTTAATTCTAAATTATCAAATATTTTTTTAAAGTCAATAAATTGTGATTACATGGTTGTAGTGTTCACTGAAACCTGGCTAAAGCCATGGGTCAACGACACTGAAATCTTCTGTTCAGATTTTCAAGTTTTTAGGTGTGATAGATTGCTTAGGATTGGTGGTGGCGTACTTATCGCTGTCAATAAAATGCTTACTACCATCTTAATTGATCCTATCGATCCTTTAAACATTGAAATTGTATGCGTCCAAATAAAAACCAACACGTCCTCCTTGTTTATCACGTGCTCTTACATCCCGCCTGATAGTGATATTTCTATCTACATGGAATACTTCATGTGTATAAAAAACGTATTGAACCGTTTAAAACCGACCGATAAGCTACTTGTACTTGGTGACTTAACCTAGCTAGTGTCACATGGTCCCTCAATGTAGAAATTGGTGCTTATTATCCATTGGTCATTCCTCCACTATATAATGATCTATTTGATTCCATATATGATCTTGGTCTTTTTCAACTCAATCATATTCAGAATTCTAATAATAGGCTCTTAGATTTGGTCTTTTATATTGATACTAATTTACGTATTATACGATCACATCCTTTCTCATTACCAGAGGACACTCACCATCCCTCATTATTGATTCATATTCATGAATTTTTTCACTCTGAAATGCCTAGACAGGAGGATCTCCATGCGTTGCGTTTATTTAGTAGAACTGATTATGCTAAAGCTTCTTGTCTCATAATGACTGGAACCTCAACTATAATGATATTGATGGCTCTTTGAACTCTATGTACAATCATCTTTATACAGCTATATCGCATTCCGTTCCACAAAAGACTCTTGCATCTAATACTAATTATCCGATATGGTTCAACAGACATCTACGAAACATAAGAAATAAGAAGAGTAGACTATACAAACGTTACAAAAGGAGTGGTCTACTTAAGGACTATATTATTTATTCTAACTGCAACAGAGAATTTAATGTTCTAAAGAATAATTGTTACGTTAACTATATTCAAAGCATGAGACATAAACTCCTTCTAGATCCTAAATCATTTTACAGTTTTGTTAACTCTAAACGTAAAGTTACGGGATTTCCCTCGATCATGTATTACGAAGACTCGGAATCATCGAATATATTAGAGATATCTAACCTTTTTGCCGACCATTTTGAAAAATCATATTCTACTTCTAATGTTAGTAATATTGACTATCCCTTTCCAATTAGTTCGTTCGACATCTTTCCATCGGTGTCCTTCTCTGAAAATGAAATCTTCTTAGCCATATCCGGTCTTAAATTATGTAACAGCCCAGGTCCAGATGGTGTTCCTTCGGCTATTCTCCGTTGTTGTGCGGATTTGTTGTGTGGTCCGATAACCAAAATTTTCAACAACTGTTTAGAAAAAGAATACTTTCCTTCTATTTGGAAAAATAGCTTCATTATTCCCATATACAAAAATGGTTCTAGAAACTCCATAGTGAATTACAGAGGTATTGCCAAATTAAGTGTGCTGCCTAAATTATTCGAATGTCTTATTACCAAGAGACTAACGCCATCAATAAGGTCAGTTATTTCTCATTGTCAACACGGCTTTTGCCGTGGAAAATCAACATCAACTAACTTGTTGGAGTTTAGTAATTACATTTTTAATGCTTATTCTCATCATAAACAAACTGATGTCATTTATACAGACTTCATTAAAGCGTTTGATAGTGTTCATCATGATCTTTTGCTATTTAAACTGCAATGCATTGGATTTTCGGAAATCTTAATCTCCTTGATTCGTAGCTATTTGACTGGCCGTACTCAACAAGACTTGTTCAAATCCACCTATTCTCGCCTTATTTCTGTTCCATCGGGGGTTCCTCAGGGTAGCCACTTAGGGCCCTTACTATTTACTATTTTCCTAAATGACCTTCCATCGTGCATACAACGCTCTCAAATCTTAATGTTTGCGGATGACGTTAAGCTCTTTCTCTCCTTAAACTCTTTGGACGATACAAATTTATTACAATCGGACCTTACAAACTTGTTATCATGGTGTGACTTAAATGGTATGCGCTTGAACTTAAATGAGTGCAAAAAGATGTCATTTGGGTGGATAAATTATCAGTTCTCATCTTATTCTGTTAATAATCATGTCCTTGAAAATGTGCCAAACTATTCACCCACCTCTCTAATTTAAGTTTCTTAGTTTAGTAATTAATTTTAAGCTTTTGTATTGTTTAACATTGTTATTTATTTATCTATAGTCTTAAGTATCTCTTTAACTCTAGTATGTTATAGCTTGTAAATTCTACTATTGTATGCCTAATATTATGTAATTTATTTTTACACTTCATAATACTGTTTATTAACATACTATCCCTAAATTGTATAGTCTTAAAAACTAGTGAACTAGATTCAGAACTAATGAACCAGACCCAGAGTTGCTGCGGGTGTTGTTGTTGTTGTTGTTGTTGCTGCTGCTGCTGCTGCTGCTCCTGCGTTAATTATAAGATATTCTTATCACTTTTATTATACTTCCATTAGCTGTTATATTTAGTAATGATTTTATGAATATGAATAAATTAATTAGTCAAGGATCTTTATACAATATAATAATCAATTTTTGGGCATCATTATCTTATATAATTTTTCATGAACTTTTCTTTTAAAAGCATTTTCATTTATGATTTTATATATATCATCATTTTTATTTAACGCTATAGCAATTATATTTTCTTTAATCAATCTTGATGTCAGTTTATCCACAATCGAATCTAGGTTTGGTGGATTTTCACTGCATCGTAATATTATATCTTTTTCTTTTATAATTATATTAATTTTCTTCTTTGTTTTGCCCTTAGTAATTTCAATTTTTAATTTTTTTAAACCATTTACATCAGACATTGAAGTACAATCCAAATATATAAAGTTGGCCGGACTTCGATTGGTTAGTACAGTCTGTGGTTTTAATATTATTATCATTATAACCATTATTTTTATTATTTCTACTTTTATCGCTACTTAAATTTCTTTCATTGTTTATCATTTTTAATTTTTGCCCTCTTGTTATTACGTTTATCTTCTTAGGTATCATTTCTTTTAGTATGTCAGTATCTATTTGGATTCGTGATAAAGCATCAGCGTTTGAATTTTTCGATCCTTTTTTGTATATTATTGCAAAGTCATAATCGCATAGTTCCATTCTTATGCGTCGGTGGTCTGTAACGACCATGAATTTGCGTCCGTAGAGATATGGTCTGAAGAATTTTATACCCCAATGTATAGCAAGTAGTTCTTTTTCTATTATGGGTTTATGTATATCGTGCTTTGAGAGTGTGGCACTTGCATATGAAATTGGTAAGTCGTGCCCAATTTCTCCTTGCGATAGAACGGCTCCTAAGGCATAATCTGAGGCATCAGTTGTTAAAATAAACGGTTTGTCTGGGTATTGCAGGATGGGAGGGTGCATCAATTTTTCCTTTAAAGTATCAAGTGCCTTTTGACATTCGTTTGACCATATAAAGGGTTGATGCTTTTGTAATAATGAGTTTAGGCATTTTGCAATTTGTGCGAAATCTTTTATAAATCTTCTGTAATAATTGCACAGTTTACGAATCGTCTCACTTCGTCTGCGTTTTTGGGTATGGGATAATTTTTTATTATATTGAATTTTGATGGGTCAGTTTGTATACCGGTTTTGGTTATTAGGTGTCCAAGGTATATAACTTCAGGTCTCAAAAAATTGCATTTGCTGGCATTGAGTTTCAAGTTATATTTTTGTAATCTTGTAAAAACTTTTATTAGATTGTCGTTGTGATGTTTAAGTGTGCAGCCAAACACGATGATGTCGTCTACATAGAGAAATGCGCTAGAGTCTAGTCCGCTTAAAGCTATTGTGAGCATCCTTTGAAAGCTATTTTTTGAGACCGAAAGGTAGTCGTTTGAATTGGTAATGTCCTTTGTTCGTTGAAAAGGCTGTTAGAGGTCTGGAGTTTTTGTCTAAATTGATTTGGTGAAATGAACTCGTCATATCTAGAGTAGAAAAACATTTAGCTCTTCCTAATTTGTCAAGAACGTCTTCTAGTCTGGTAAGTGGAAATTTGTCGTTACTAATTTGTCATTTAATTTTCGAAAATCTACTACCAGACGCCATTTTTGTGTGTTGTCAGTTGTCTTTTTAGGTACTATTAATAAGGGCGAATTATACGTTCTATTATGTCATCGTCAATTAATTTCTGCACTTGTTTATTAATTTCTTCAGTTTGTGTTTGTGGTAATCGATAATTTTTGATGTATACAGGAGTGTCATCTTTTGTCTGAAGTTTCTGTGTATAGAAGTTATTTGTCGTGAGTTTTTCTCCGTCTAAGTGAAATATATCTTGAAAATCTTTGAATATCTCTTTTAATGAGTTCTTAGCAATTTTGTCCTCTTGATTTATATTTATGGTGTTTAGTAGCCTGTTTAATCGTTCTTTAGTAGTCTTGTTTTGTGGTCTCGTATTAAGTATATGGTAATTTTGAAGAGGCTCAAATTTTACATTAATATTTTTAAGATTTATAGTTTGTGTTGTTGTGTTTAAAATTTTTATATGTTCTATGCCATTACGTGGAATTATACAATTTGCTATAAATACTCCTTTCTGAAGTTCTTTGTTTAAGACGACTGCATCTTCTTTTAATTTAATGTTTATGGAGTGTATAATTTCTGATCTAGGTGGTTTAGTGATTATTTTGGGTTTGTTGATTCCATTGGCAATATAATATCTTCATTGTCCGTATGGATTTCCAATGTTAATGTTTCGTAGTCTAATTTGCATATGTAGTCCCTCAGAAAATCTATTCCGATTATTCCATCTGTTGTGATTGGAAAGTTATCTTTTACCACGTGGAGTTCATGTGATATTTCTGTCTGCCCTATTTACAGTTGTAAAAATGTTGTTCCAATCGTGCTTATTGTTTCTGTTGTTATCCCGGTTAAGTTATATGTGTTGCTTATTAATTTGGCTTTTGTAATTTGTACGATATATGATTTTATTATAGAGATGTCAGCTCCTGTGTCTACTAGAAATTTTATGACTTTATGCTGCTTAGTGTGAAGTGTCACGTAAAAGGTATTTTTGTTTGCTATGTTAAGAATTTTGTGACTTTTTATGCGCCAGTGATGGTGTCGTCCATCACCAGCGGAATTCCGTTTCCTTGGTTTTGTACAACATTTAGGTGTTTTCTTCTATTATTTGTATTAACATTATAGGATCTTTGATGGCTCTGTGGGGTTTGTCGGAAATTATTATTGTTTTGCCTATTTCTTATATTATTGTTTTATTTATTTATTTATTTAAAGATTCATCCACACAACAAGACTTGCGTCTTATAATTTAAAGTGTGGATGTACAATGTGTATATTACACATTATATTATTAAGAAAGCAATATTAAGAAAACTTAAAAACTAATAGGCAAATAGATATAAATAATTAATAGTGAAGAAAATAGGTGTTAACAAAGGAAAAAATATTATTCTCTGAGGAGTACTCGGTATACCATTGAACTGAAAAGTTGAAGATTACGTTGCAGCTGGCAGGCAAATGGCAAATCGTTCCAAAGGCGTATGGCATTAATGAAATAGTGATGTTCAGACAATGCTCGGCGAAATCTAAATTGGATCAAGTAACATCCCCGACTGGAACGGGCAAAGCGAAGACGTTCAAACAAGTAGGTTGGTACACCAGTATAGATGACTTTGTGCAAGAATAAGATACTTCGGAATTTAAGTAGTTGGTTAAAGTTGAGGCCGTAAAGTCCCGTCGAGTAGTCGGATATGCGGTCGTATCTTTTAAGACCGTATGCAAAACGTACAATGTTATTATAGACAACATTCAACATGCGTCTATATTCAGCATTACAATTAGAGAAGACCTCATTTCCGTACAACAATGTTGGCATTAGGTAAGTTTTGGCAAGAAGTACACGTATCTTTTGCGGCAGGCACTTTTGTGTTGAGGAAAGCGTACTTAACATAGAGTACGTTCTACCAACTACGTTATATATGTGAGAATCTCAGGATAGTCGATTGTTGAAATATATACCAAGATTTTTGGCCGTAGAAACTTGCTCGATGACATCGTTGTATTTATTTTGTATATTACTATCGGATACATTTTGTCTACCTTAGGCAGAAATAAAAAGATGTTTAGATTTCCTGGGATTGATACATAGCCCATTGCGTGCCGCTCATAAATTAATTTTTGCCAGGTCCTCGTTCAGTTTAGATGCATTAGTTGTTACTTCATTGTACGGAAATGTTAAAATCAACTGCACGTCATCAGCATTAATATGACTTTTGCAATGTTTGATGACAGTAGGCAAATCGTTGATATATAGGGAAAATAACAGCGGTCCAAGTGTAGAGCCCTGCGGAACGCCACGTTTAACAGGAAGCTCGGAGGAGGCGCAGTCCTGACTAGTAACAAATTGCAACCTGTCAGTGAGATACGACTTAATGAGGCTTACGGCAGATGAGGAAAAATTGTATTGGTGTTTTAGCTTTGAGCATAGTTGGCTGTGATCAACCGCGTTGAAGGCTTTAGAATGATCTAGAAGTACCAGAAAAGCTGCCTGACCATCATCTAGGTTCATACGTATTTCTTCGCTAACATCAATAAGTGTAGTGATACAACTATACTGACGGCGAAAACCAGACTGGTACTTGGTTAGTAGTCCGTGTTCGATAATATATTTTAACATTTGGTCGTACAGTATATGTTCAAAAACTTTAGAAAGGTACGGTAGTATAGTGATTGGGCGATAGTCGTTAGTGCTCTTAGGGATTGGAATAATTTTACAGTGCTTCCAGTTGTTGGGGAAGCGGCAGGAAGCAATGATGTAGTTGAAGATATGCGTTATGTATTGTAAAGAAGTCTGAAAGGTGCTGGGGTAAGCCCAGAGTCTGTCCAGAGTTCAATTCAAAGACTCAGAGGAAAGGATAAAAAATTAGAATGACATATTTCTTTTATTTTGACCTTGTCCTTCAATATTTGTATATTTATACATTTATATCAAGAAAATGAAAGTAACCTACTTTTACAATACGCGCTGTTAATATATTTATTATATTGGTACGAGTGTTTTAGTATAGCTAATATAAGCACGCTTGTTGAGAGTATATTTTCGACTCTTACCCTAGTATGACTATAGCTACACGAATGCTGGTAGAGAGGATATTATCAACTCTCACCCTAGTATGACTATAACTACAGGAATCCTGATAGAGAGGATATTATCAACTCTCACCCTAGTATGATTATAACTACACGAATGCTGATAGAGAGGATATTATCAACTCTCACCCTAGTATGATTATAACTACACGAATGCTGATAGAGAGGATATTATCAACTCTCACCCTAGTATGACTATAACTACACGATAGAGAGGATATTATCAACTCTCACCCTAGTATGACTATAGCTACACGAACGCTGATAGAGAGGATATTATCAACTCTCACCCTAGTATGACTTTAACTACACGAATGCTGGTAGAGAGGATATTATCGACTCTCCTATCTAGTTCTAAGACAACCTACCTAGCGCAATGCCCACCTAACACTAGCTACTTTGCTGTGCGAAGATCGCCTTTATATAGGCCAGTGGCCGAGCTTTTGCGTTGCTTGTAAGAGCTTTACGTTGTAAGTTTCGCACCATTACAGCTGATCTTATGCTTAATTACATATGTTTTATATACTAGTTCAGGTATGCTTATACTTATGGCTAAGCTTATTATACATGATTTATAGTTATTACAGGATGGCTTATGAATACTTATTTACTTCAAATTAAACTAGAAATTTCACAATTCATAACTTCATTTTTAATTAATCCATGAAATAAAGAGAAAAGGTAAAAAGAAAATGTTTTAGTATAGTAACAAAAATAACTGACTTCATTGTTAAAGTACAAGGGTTGGTTGCAAATATGTGTAAATGATCAATGAAAAAGTAAATACGTATAAATAATAAATGTGAATATAATTCATTAATGAATAGCGATATGCGCAAAGAAATCAAATGTTGTGTGGATGCCAAATATTATCAAATATATGTCGGACGTGTGATGGTAATTTTTTTAAACGAAATTGCCTCATCACAGTATAGCAGTAATGTTGGCAGTATAATTTTGATGAATTTGGGATGAAGATCATCATATCCGATGGCGTTTGATTTAATATGAAGGCAGCTTTCTAGCACCTCATGCTGTTCAACACATACAAATTCAAAGGAATTGAAATTAAAGTGGCGGTTGTGTTCGATTATATAAGAGCTTGCAGGATGCACTACAGAGTTACTAGTTAAGCAAAGCAAAGGGAATACGGAGGATTTTGGCGTAAACATTTGTACATATGTAATTTAATATAGTATGAATGAATAAATATTTAATTAATAAATGCAAATAAGGTTCTTTTATTTTACTTCTATCAAATTTTATAATATATGGTTCAATATACACAACGAATTTGTTCTATGTGCGATTATATAGGTGCAGTATTAAGCGGACGGTTTGAAGAATGCTGTGTGGTTTGGTGTTAGAGTGTACGGTTTATGATCTGTATATTGCTGGATTGATTCTGTGTCCTTGTTTTAATTGGTGCTTTATAAAGTTGCTTTTTATCACCTTTTTAAATTGTAATATGGTGTAGAGGAGTGTTAAAATATATATATATTATATACTTAAATAAATATAACTTAACTCTGGCCTTGGCTTCCTACAGCCTACTTTTGGCGAAAACATTTGTACGTTCGAATTCAAAATATTATAATGTGTATTTAATTTATATATTATGAAGTGTATATAATTTAATATATATTATAATTATAATAAATAAATAATTAATAAATGAAAAAAAGGCTTTTTTTAATTTGTCATCGTTCGATTTTTCCACTTTTCGAACATTTATCCATTTTGTCTTCATGTTTTGTAAAGTAAAGTAAAAAACATATAAAACAAGTAAACACAAACCATGTTTGTTAACAGAAGTCAGCATAACAAATAACATATTTGTGTATACATTTGCCTGTATTCATTGCATACAATGAAAATGTAAAATATAGTGGGCCTCGAAATAAATCTTGAGATTCTGTTAACAAATTTTAAAGAGAATGACACTCCATCTCTGTTTTCAAACTCTCTGATAACTATCATTCATTTTCGTTATGACCTTCCGTTCAGCTGTTGTTGCTGTGTCTCCTATTTCTTGTATTTGCAAGTCATTTAAATGGTTTATCAGGTTCATTATTTTGTCTCTATAGTTTTCAACACTGCCACGTTGTTGTAAGGTGTTGAGTGTGTTTTGTAGTGTAGGTATTGTGTGTGGGTTTTTAAATGTATTTTTAATGGAGGTGTATAATTCTTCTAATGTGTTTGCTGTTTGTGTTAGGCCTATAGCAGTTTTCACTTTTTGTGATAATTTGATATGATAAACAAATTCCAGTAAATCTGCTTTACCATTTCCGGATAGATTTTTAGATAGTATTTCGACAAATTTGCAGAAGTTTTCAACTTCCTCAAATTTGCCAGAGAAATTGGGCAATGTTTTTATTGCCAATTCCATATGAAAAGCCATTTTTAAATTTCCTAACCGTTCTTCAAAATCTTGTTTTAAACTAATGTAGGTATTTTTAAATTGTACTTTTAGATCTATAGGTATTTTCTCTTGATCTAGTTTTTGGAATTTGTCTTTAATAGTCTTAAGTTCTACTAATTTTCCTACAATAGTTTCCTGTTTGTATGGACGATTAGAGGATTTCTTTAAATTGGTTTCAATTTTTAAAAGGTTTTGCAATAATTCAGTTGATTGGTCCATACGAAAATTATTTTGGAATTTGTTTTGTGTAATGTGCTTATTTATATTTATATATTATTTTCTTATATATTTTTGTTTTATTTTATTTGTTTATTTATATATCTATTTATTCATTTTTTTTTTGCGAATAGAAAAACATACTAGTTTGGAAAAATAAGATATATTATATTAAAATAAATTTTGTTTTTTTTTATTGGACAAACTTATCGTTCTATTTAATTTTTTGTTTATATAATTTTTATAATATATGTTTATTCTATGTATAATGTACATTACTATAATGCATATTAAAATTACTATTATTGTTTCGGTGCTAATTTTTATTGTGGTGTGTGTGTTGCTTTGTCCTCCGACGTTGCTGTTGTATATAGTAATTTCTTCTTGTTGTTTGCTTTTTGTCGAGCCCATTCTTGTCTTTCCTTTTTTATTATATCAATTCTCCTTTCCTTTGTCTTGCCTGTAGCAATATTTTTTATTTGGTGTAGTTCCCGAATCTTATTGACGTGCTTAATTCGTTTACCACCACGTTTTCTTTGTGGTCTAGGCGGCACAAATTGCTTAGCCTGTTTAGCGTAATTCTGTCTTAGCCTATATTCTTCAATCGTCAGGGGTTTAGGACCGGGGATGGGCTTTGGTATGTACGGTGGTATCTGCTGGTTGTTTGACCGGGAGAAGAAGAACTTTCCTCTTAAACTGCTTAGGGCCTTTGGTATTAGGCATGATTCTTGCCAGTGACGTAATAGCGTTACCCGCCTTTCTTTGCACTTAACCAAGTGATGTTTAAATGATAATCTGTCGTCGATCACCACCCTCAGATAACATACGTGTCTGACGGACTCAATTCTAAGGTCACCTACACATACCGTGGCCGTTTCTACTTTTTTCCGGCTAGATTCGCCGTATTGAATGCATTCTTAACGTCAAGGGTGACGACGAGGCAGTATTCTTTTTTACCGTGCCTCCACCTACGACCGTCAATCGCATTGGCTGCAGTCTTGACTATGCACTCTATTGCATCTATTGTGGATCTGTGCTTCCTAAAACCAAATTGATTATCAGAGATACCTCCACGATTCTCAATCTCATATTCAAGTCTAGACTTTATAATCTTCTCTAAAAGCTTCCCAGTTGAGTCTATCAGGCCTATAAGCTAAAGGGTCTGCACCCGGGTTGTTCTTCTTGGGAAGAAGAACAAGTTTTTGTACTTTCCAAATGGAGGGAAAGACACCAGCCACAAAACAGGTGCAAAAACATCAGGTATAGCTTAAACGGCAACTTTTAGAGTCCTATTAGGAATCCCATCTGGTCCAGTCTACCGTAGAGAGAATCTCGTTTTCTGTTATCACGTCAAAACCAAAACCAACTGGGTTGTATGTTTGTGCATCAATCCCCGTATTTCTCTCTGGAAAAAGAGTTTCGACAATATCTCGTAGGATTACCGGATCCGAGGGCGGGGGCTCCGAGTAACATCTTAGCTTTTTAAAAGCCAATTTGTAGCCTGTACCCCAAGGATTCTCGTTTAATTCCTCTAGTAGCTTATTGAAGCACTCGCGCATGTTGCTTTATGATCGCTAAATGTAAATCTGTCGGATAGTTGCCATTGCATTAGAGGAACTAAGCCACTACTTGAGAAGGAAACGTCTATAATAGAACTCCGTCCGTTTCTTTCAAAGGTAGCATGACTGCCAACATTAAGCAAAGTCAGATCCAGTTGGGCAAATGACTCAAGGAGGATTCGTTTGTTTGTTCTAGCAGATCCCCACTCGAGCGCCCAGGCATTAAAGTCACCAGCGATAATTACCTGACTTCTTCCACTCGCGTGGTTTACTAGCAGACCCATGTTAGATGAAAACTCATCTATAGTCAGCCTAGGAGGAAAATAACAACTATAAAGAAAGGTGTTAGCTACTTTAACACAGACGACGCCATCTGCAATGACACTCGGGGATTGCACTGGCGTATTGCCAGTTATCCAAATAGATGCTGAGTTGTTCGGGTCTGTAAACCAGCCCGCGGACATAGGCCTACTATACGGCTCACTAACTGAGACTGCATCCGCTCCTAACTCTCTTATTGTCTGCGCCAGTAGATCCTGGGCCGATTCACAATGATTGAGGATAATTTGTATTAATCGCATTTCCACGCTGATAGTGCTCTCTTAAAAATAGGACACCGTCCACTGCGTGCAACATGCAATGTGACCTTCATTGCCACAACGGCGACATAATTTCGACCGATCAATATTGTTTTTGCATAATCTAGCAGTATGCCCAAACTCGAGGCACTTAAAGCATTTTTTCAATGTTTTGTGTGCCCTTATGCGGCTGATTACCCACCCAATTCTTATTTTCCCTAGATCCAACAGCTTTTTCGCCATATCTGTAAGAACTCTAAGGGTGGCGGTCTGAGTGCTACCATAAGCCTTGCGAAGATTTAAAATTTCGCATACAATCTCCGTCCGGTTTTCACAATGAGGGTTTAAGGCCTCGATTATATCGTTGGTTATCGTAACTTCATCTAGATCTTTTATCTCTACCATTTGCTTCTCCGTGAGATTTTTGACGCTTGCCTGTTCTCCCAGTGAGCTGCTAATTATGTTCTTAATTTTTTCGGATTTATCTCCGTTATATTTTAGTTGGAGCAACAGATCGCCTTTCCGTGTCCTCCTAATTTTTGTGACGCTTTGGCTTAAATCTGTCAACTTCGGATCAGACTTAACTTTCCGTAGGATTTCGGCATATGTTAGTTGGCCCTTGGCTTCTATTACCACTGCATCTCGCCTTGGTTTAATAGATTTTGGCGGCTTTTTGTTTCGTTTACCGACCACTTTAACCCAAGAATCTGGGTCTGAGTTCGCCTTTTTCTCCGCTTGTTTTTGTTTGGGTGAGTCAACTCTATCCTGTTTGCTTTTTTTGATTTGCTGGGGTTTAGGAACGGACTTTTCAGTCCTGCTTCTTTTTTTACCTCGGGCTTTTTGATTAATCAAGGGTGAGGTTTGCGTAGTGGTATCACCCTCGATGCCTCTTGTCTTGTGTTGTTTGGACGCCTTGTCGTGTAATGAGACTAAAGGTTCCACTAAGTCTCGCATGGGTTGGTGGATGGAACGTCTGCCTCCCCCCATCATTTCAACGAGCTCCTTAATTTTTTGACCCAAAAACACAAAGGGGTCTCTGCTGGAAATATCACTTTCTTCTTGTGTCGCACTAAAACACGGAGGAGAGGACTGTGGTCTTGCCTGTTCACGGTCGACTCCTAACTCTACAGGAGAACGCGCAGTGCGCTCACTTATTTTGAAAGGCTCTTTGGCCTTGGGCTTAACTGTTCCCGCCGATGGATTCGGTGATTCAGACGCTTGTATGTCCCCAGCTCCACGGGGTGGTGTGCGCCCTATACCCATCCTTTACACAGTACTGAACTATACACTTCACAGGAATATGATACGATAATATAATAATATAATAGTATAGTGATATAATAATATGATAATTTAATAATATAATAGTATAAATAAAATAATATAATAATATAACAATATATATAAAAAAAGAAGAAAAAAAAGAAAGAAAAAAACAATAATAATAAAATATAATACAGTTAACTAAATGCTAAAAATAATCCTATGCTCCGTTATTAAAAATATCTGTGTACCGTTAGCCTTCTGAAAATAGAATTTTTCGCTAAGCATCCGCGACACGTCTGCACTGATTGACAGCCAAGCATGAAATCAATTTGTGGCACAGGTTTGAATCATTATTTGCACACTACAGAAGTTTCTTCAGCAGTCGAATTTGTAATGAAGGAAATAAGAGATATTGTTATTAATGACAATTTCCTCTTTGAAGAAATTCGAAGAGTATATTTATATTTAAATGAAGAAAAATTGAAGAAATGGAACGATGAGAAAATAGAACTTGACAAAAGATGGGTAGAAATCTTTCGGCATTTTAGAGTAGAACATATCCCACATAAAAATTTAAAAGTTTTATTAGAAATTTCCTTATGTTGTCCAGACACTAATGCTGCTGTTGAAAGGGTATTTTCACTAGGGAATGATTATTGGAGCAGTGAGAAGTCGTAACTTTCTGTAAAACATTATCTGCCATCTTAACAGTCAAATTTAATATGCAAAATGAAAGTTGTTAGGATATGGCTACGTTATTAGACGAGCATCATCATTTAGCAAAAAAAAATCCACTCTGAAGAAAAATATGTTTTTAAAAGAAAATAAAGTTTTTATCGTTTTTCTTCTTTTTTTTTCACCTATAAAATACTTGCAAAGTGTACTCTTTTTGAACAAAAAATAGTTGGTCACCTTATTACATTTAGCATTAATCCTTCTATAAGTATATTTACAAGACAAATGAGTCATCCCATCGTCTCTTATGCTTATTGTCACACGCAAACATAACCTCAATTACGAGTATTTGCAAGCAGCACTAAATCAGATGTATTTTTATATTTGATGACTCATATAACATATATTGTATGTTTAGAACACATAAATAAGGACAATAGCAAAAGGGAAATTTTCTCTACAAAGCCATACATATATAGTTTACCACCACCCCATGCATAATTTCTTATACAGGGTGTCCGCCGGGAAGGTATACTACTTTGTTTTGCCGCCATTTTGTTAAACATTAGTCTTGACAGTTCATATTTGGCAGTCGTGAAGTAGTCCCGTGGCAAATTTATTATGGAAAAATATTCGATAAACCAACGTGTTTTAATTGTTAAAACATTTTATCAAAATCAATCATCGATTACTATGACAATGAGAAAGTTACGTGAAATTTTTGTGAGAAACAACGTGCCAACAAAACGCACTATTTATTGTGTAGTAAATGATTTCGAAGAGGGTCTATAGATGATAGGCCCAAGCATGGACCACAACGTACTGCAAGATCGGTTGAAAACATTACTGCTGCTCAAGAAAGTGTTCAAAACAATCCATCAACCTCAATCCGACGCCGTGCTCAGGAGCTTAGTCTTCAAAGAACAACTTTGGCCACAATTTTGCACAAGGATTTGCATTTGTTTCTATATAAGGTTCAGTTGACACAAGTTCTTCTTCTACAAGACCATTTGTGTCGCCGTACATATGCCAATAGATTGTTACAGCCCGCCCATGACAACTCCGATTTTCATGAAAAAATCATAATGAGTGACGAGGCACATTTTCATTTGAATGGATATATGAATAAACAGAATAGTCGGTTCTGGGGAATGGAAAACCCTCAAATTATTCATCAATTACCTTTGCATCCATTAAAAGTGACAGTCTGGTGAGCAATTTGGTCAGGAGGAATCATTGGACATTACTTCTTTGAAAATGAAAACGGCGTAACGGTAATTGTGAATGGGGAGCGATATCATGATATTATTGAAAACTTTTTAATGTCACAACTGCATGCTTTGGGCTTGATTAACATGTGGTATCAACAAGGCGGTGCCAATCACATACAGCCAGGATTACAATGGTATTACTGCGAGACCTCTTTCCACAACAAGTTATTTCAAGAAATGGTGATGTTGATTGGCCTCCACGGTCGCTTGATTTGACTGCTCCGGACTTCTTTTTGTGGGGATATCTGAAAAGCAAGGTTTATGCAAACAAACCAGAAACGCTTGAGCAACTCAAACAAAATATTCGTGATGAAATTAATGAAATACCACGTGAAATGTGTGAGAATGTAATGAAAAATGTTCTCAAAAGGACTCGCATTTGTGAGGCTAACAGAGGCGGACATTTATCTGATATTGTATGCCATACATAATTGCCGACATTAGATAAAACATTTATCAATATAAGATCCATTTTCTTTGATTTAATCAAAAATTATAAGCAAACAAAGTAGTATACCTTCTTGGCGGACACCCTGTATATTCTAGAAAACAGCAAATGTGCAGCCATATGTCGTAGTTTTATTGACTCACTCAATGTTTTGTATATATATGTATATTAGACCGGTCTTTATATAAACGAAGAAAATTATTTTTTCGAATTTATATCACGGCAAGAGCCACAAGCCACTCCTTGTTTTTATTATTAGAAAGAGGACTAAAAATCGTTCTCTTTTTTTCAAAATTATGAACCTTAAACTAAGATATTTTAATGAATTACATATTAATATTATTTTAATTTAATAGTGAAGTCTTTTTAAAAGTGGGATTATTGTGTGTTTATTCATTATTGTAATGAATTTGGCTCCTCTTTCAATTTGAGAACCTTGAACATAATCAAATCTTTCATTCCAATTCAATGGATCGACTTGCAAAAATTCTTTGGAAATTTCTAAGTGATCAAAGAACGCGTGTGTGCTTGAATTTACAAAATCGCTTAAATCTTTTTATGAATATGTTTCAAGGATATTTGTTGGATTAGCTATGATTCGCTTGCGTTTTTCTTTATTTGCTTGAACATTAATTGCTTCAACCTTTTTTCTCTTTATATCAACACTAACATTAGGATCGAAGAATGAAATACCGACTGCCTCTTCGGACAATAAGTGATTGCTAACTTGTTGTAGTAAAGCAAAAGATATATCTCGTTCAGGATAAGCAATTAGTATACCCTCCACCTCAATGATGAGAGTATACTAAGTTTCTTCTTCCGTTTGCAACATCCAGAAGGAGGCGTCAGAGACCCTACAAAGTATATATATTCTTGATCGGCGTTAAAAACTGAGTCGATTTAGACATGTATGTCCGTGTGTCCGTCTATTGTTGGCACTCTCATGGACGTGAATTTTGAGACATTAAGCTGAAATTTTGAACAGGCTTTTTTAGTTTTTGCACGCAGATCGCTTGTAAAGAAGTCTGAAAGGTGCTGGGGTAAGCCCAGAGTCTGTCCAGAGTTCAATTCAAAGACTCAGAGGAAAGGATAAAAAATTAGAATGACATATTTCTTTTATTTTGACCTTGTCCTTCAATATTTGTATATTTATACATTTATATCAAGAAAATGAAAGTAACCTACTTTTACAATACGCGCTGTTAATATATTTATAATATTGGTACGAGTGTTTTAGTATAGCTAATATAAGCACGCTTGTTGAGAGTATATTTTCGACTCTTACCCTAGTATGACTATAGCTACACGAATGCTGGTAGAGAGGATATTATCAACTCTCACCCTAGTATGACTATAACTACAGGAATCCTGATAGAGAGGATATTATCAACTCTCACCCTAGTATGATTATAACTACACGAATGCTGATAGAGAGGATAATATCAACTCTCACCCTAGTATGACTTTAACTACACGAATGCTGGTAGAGAGGATATTATCGACTCTCCTATCTAGTTCTAAGACAACCTACCTAGCGCAATGCCCACCTAACACTAGCTACTTTGCTGTGCGAAGATCGCCTTTATATAGGCCAGTGGCCGAGCTTTTGCGTTGCTTGTAAGAGCTTTACGTTGTAAGTTTCGCACCATTACAGCTGATCTTATGCTTAGTTACATATGTTTTATATACTAGTTCAGGTATGCTTATACTTATGGCTAAGCTTATTATACATGATTTATAGTTATTACAGGATGGCTTATGAATACTTATTTACTTCAAATTAAACTAGAAATTTCACAATTCATAACTTCATTTTTAATTAATCCATGAAATAAAGAGAAAAGGTAAAAAGAAAATGTTTTAGTATAGTAACAAAAATAACTGACTTCATTGTTAAAGTACAAGGGTTGGTTGCAAATATGTGTAAATGATCAATGAAAAAGTAAATACGTATAAATAATAAATGTGAATATAATTCATTAATGAATAGCGATATGCGCAAAGAAATCAAATGTTGTGTGGATGCCAAATATTATCAAATATATGTCGGACGTGTGATGGTAATTTTTTTAAACGAAATTGCCTCATCACACTACCTCCCTCCTCCGGCAGGATCTTCACTTCGAATCAAAACTTCACCGCTCCTCTTTATTGTTGCTTTGAACCTCCGACCCTCAATGGTGTAAAACCTCTGTGCTCGTGAGCGAGCTGGCAGGCGCTCATATTCCCTCAGGAGGCATGCTTCGAGCTGCACCCGTATTTCAGGGGGTACGACTGTTTCGAACACGAATATTGCCCTTACCTTAGTGTCTCGTGGTTGCTGATTAGGGGACGTCTTCGGTGCTGATATGGAAATTCGGCATGGCCGGAATGGGCTGAGCATTGGAGGTGGTTGTTGGTGATCGCTGCTTGGTGCGACCTCACCTTGGCCTTGCTGTGTGTACCTGGCATTTGGCAGATTGGGACCTGTAAATTTTGATGCTAATTTTGCCGCGTAGTACTCGTTTGCTTTGGATAGAGGGTGTTGGCGAACTAACACTTGGTCACCAACCTTTGGTTTCCACGGGCGTTTTCTTAAATTACAATATCGGCTTTGGTCCTCTTCACTCCTTGCAAGAGCGCAAGTCTCGTCGCGTTGTCTGGATAGGACGTCTGCCACTACATTGTTTTTCCCTTTTCGATATTCCACAGTATAATTGTATTGTTGTTGCCGGAAAGGCGACCTGTGCTTCGTGGCTCGAAAAAACTGACCTTTACCGTGTGGTCGATGAATTCTCTTCTTTTTGTTGCTGGTTCTTGATTTTTTTAATTTAGTTCGGTATGGTATTGCTGGGTACTTCTTGTGGTGTTCTTGTTCAGGTTTCTTCGTGCGTGTTTCGTGTTGGTACTGGCCTTGTTTTACCTTCGACATATCTTTGGGCCTTTTGTGCCAGGCGGACATACGGTATTGCGTAGTCACATGTCTGGATGGTGACCACTTGTTGGGTTGCTGTCGTACATCAATTTGAACTCGTTTCTTCTGATACATTGACGGCATTTTGACGCTGGGTTCGGTTCTCCGTAGGACGGACAATTCTGTTGTAGGACGGGAATATTGATATCGTTCTGTTCTATAGAAGCGCATGTCATGATGTGGTTCACCTTTGTATGATGCTTGTTGAGTGGGTTTAGTAATTTGGGTGAATCTATCACGTTTGGGTGCCACCTGCCTGCGTGGCTGTTGTTGTTGTTGTTGCTGCATGTGGTGTCGTTGGCTCGCTAATTGTGTCATGTTCGATTGTTTGACCGTACGAGAAAAAATTGTACATTGTTGATGTCGTTGTTGTTGTCGTGAACTCAATTGATAAGGTTGTTCCTGGCTTATAATATCTTGTGCTTTGTTTGCTGCGTTTTTGGTGTCGGTTGATGCGACAGTAGTAAATGGATTAATTAATTTATCATTGGGATGTATACATTCTGTGCTTGGATATGTGATCTTGATGACTGGGCAATACAGTTTGGTTGTTACATTTCTCATAGTGGACATGCGTTCTCTAGTTTCTGTGGTTCTTCCTATTTTCGGAACGCTTTGTACAGCTTGTTGATCGCGTAGTAACACGCTTCCGGCACATGTTAGACTGATGTTGAATGTCGTGAGGAATGTTAATCCCAATATTATGTCTTCAATGGTATTGTCCATTATGAGGAACTGTAATTCTTTCTTTTGCTTTCCAAAGTGTACCGTGTAGTGTACCATCTTAGTGATTTGTATTGCCGAACCATCCGCCAATAGAATGGGTATGTTGATAGTTTGGTGTCGTCCACTCTCACCGAGTTGTTGTGCCATGGCTGAGCTTATAATGCAGCTCGTGGAGCCGGTGTCTATCATAGCTGGTAGGTATTGTTGATTGATGGAAATAATGGCCGTTATTTTGTTGCTGTTGATTGTCAAGGCTTCGGTGTGCGGGGGCATCGATATGCCACATCCTCGCTCCTGTGGTGTTTGTCTGCGCTGTTGTTGTACGGCCTGGGATGTCGTGGGTTGCTGTCTGCAGCAATCGCGTGTCCTGACCCCGATTGTACCACATACCCAACAGAATAGCCGGCTTGTGTTGCGGCAAGATGCGAAGGTATGTCCTTGATTACCGCATTTTCGACAAGCAGTTTTAGGATTTGAAATCTTGTTACTTGGTGAACCAAGATCCCGGTTGACTTGGTTGTTTGCTATTCTTGGTCTTGGGGACTGTCCTATACTTTCCATGTCGTTAGCAAGTTCTAGTAGTTCCGATAGGGTAGAAAAGTCTCGTCTGCGAATATACCAACGATAATCTGGCCGTGCGTTGTTGTATATTCTTGCCAATTTTTCCTCCTTTGTCATGACTGAGTGTCGCATTAGTTCCTGTAGTGCGAGGGAATAATCCTGGAAGGATTCGTTTGCGTGTTGCATGCGGGAGCGTATTTCGTCATTGAGATTTTCAAAGAATCTCGATGGGAGGAAGAATTTCAGAAAATCTTCTTTAAATGCACTCCAAGTGGTCCAATGACTGTTATTATTTCGGTACCACATAAAAGCCTTACCTTTTAAGAATTTGGGCATTGCTGTTGGTAATGAGTCAAAAGGTACATCATACGTGAGAGCCATTTCTTCGATATTTTCCATGAACTGAAAAGTGTCCGACCCTCCTTCATAAAGGATGTCCCACTTACTGATCACATTCATAATAGTTTTTTTGTCATCTGTGGTTACCTTACTGGGTTTTTTTATGCATTCTTGTTTTTCAGAACTTGGCTGCTGGGTTACCGTAAATTTTTTGTGGATTTCTTCTATCAATTTTGCGAGGTCGTCTTTACTTATTTGCATCTTGTCTGTTGGCTGTGGTGACTGGCTTCTGTTGGTAGCTTCACTTGGCAGGGGTAAACTTTGTGCCTTCGCCTCGCATTGCTCTTGGTAGAATAAGATTTTGTTTATTTCTTCACTTTTGTGCTCTGTTGTAACATATTGTGCCAGCGAACGTCGTAGTTCATCAACGGTGCCGGATGTATCCAGACCCAAGTCCATCATTACGGCCGTTAGTTCCTCTCTGCGCAGTGTGCGAATCCAGCCGGTTCGTATCTGGGGCATTTTCAGTGTCTAAATATCTTACGTTGTTTAAGTGATATATTTGTTTTTTTTTTTTTAAATGATTCTAGAGCTCAGTTGTTTTTTACAAGGTTCTATGCTTAGTAATTTTTACAAGATTCTATGCTAGTAATTTGTACAAGATTCTATGCTTAGTAATTTTCCCAAGATTTTATGCTTAGTAACTTTCACAAGATCCTATGCTTAGTAGTTTTCACAAGATTCTATGCTTAGTAATTTTTACAAGATTCTATGCTTAGTAATTTTCACAAGATCCTATGCTTAGTAGTTTTCACAAGATTCTATGCTTAGTAATTTTCACAAGATTCTATGCTTAGTAATTTTCACAAGATCCTATGCTTAGTAGTTTTCACAAGATTCTATGCTTAGTAATTTTCACAAGATTCTATGCTTAGTAATTCTCACAAGATCCTATGCTTAGTAATTTTCACAAGATTCTATGCTTAGTAATTTTCACAAGATTAAATTCAGAAATAGTCTTTCGTGTTTTGATTTTTTTTCTCTATGCTATGCGATTTGTATTATTTTGTTCTTGACGTCGAATTTCTTTGTATATATTCAGATGCACATTATGTGCGTCCCTGCTCGGGCGCCACTTTGTAAAGAAGTCTGAAAGGTGCTGGGGTAAGCCCAGAGTCTGTCCAGAGTTCAATTCAAAGACTCAGAGGAAAGGATAAAAAATTAGAATGACATATTTCTTTTATTTTGACCTTGTCCTTCAATATTTGTATATTTATACATTTATATCAAGAAAATGAAAGTAACCTACTTTTACAATACGCGCTGTTAATATATTTATAATATTGGTACGAGTGTTTTAGTATAGCTAATATAAGCACGCTTGTTGAGAGTATATTTTCGACTCTTACCCTAGTATGACTATAGCTACACGAATGCTGGTAGAGAGGATATTATCAACTCTCACCCTAGTATGACTATAACTACAGGAATCCTGATAGAGAGGATATTATCAACTCTCACCCTAGTATGATTATAACTACACGAATGCTGATAGAGAGGATAATATCAACTCTCACCCTAGTATGACTTTAACTACACGAATGCTGGTAGAGAGGATATTATCGACTCTCCTATCTAGTTCTAAGACAACCTACCTAGCGCAATGCCCACCTAACACTAGCTACTTTGCTGTGCGAAGATCGCCTTTATATAGGCCAGTGGCCGAGCTTTTGCGTTGCTTGTAAGAGCTTTACGTTGTAAGTTTCGCACCATTACAGCTGATCTTATGCTTAGTTACATATGTTTTATATACTAGTTCAGGTATGCTTATACTTATGGCTAAGCTTATTATACATGATTTATAGTTATTACAGGATGGCTTATGAATACTTATTTACTTCAAATTAAACTAGAAATTTCACAATTCATAACTTCATTTTTAATTAATCCATGAAATAAAGAGAAAAGGTAAAAAGAAAATGTTTTAGTATAGTAACAAAAATAACTGACTTCATTGTTAAAGTACAAGGGTTGGTTGCAAATATGTGTAAATGATCAATGAAAAAGTAAATACGTATAAATAATAAATGTGAATATAATTCATTAATGAATAGCGATATGCGCAAAGAAATCAAATGTTGTGTGGATGCCAAATATTATCAAATATATGTCGGACGTGTGATGGTAATTTTTTTAAACGAAATTGCCTCATCACACGCTATTTAAAATGGGCGAAATCGGTCATGAGCCTCGCCCACAATAAACAAAAATCTTTGTATCTACCACAAAAATTGACCTAGGAACTTGAAATTTGGTACGCATATACATAGTTATCCCATCTACCGATGTGCCAAAAATGGGTGCGATCGGATAACAGACACGCCCACAATTTTTAAAAAACCATACTTAACGTAAAAGTAGACTTGCATGCTGATACGTAATATGTACACTATTAGAAGGCGCAATATATATATATATATATTTGCCACGCCTTTTGTTGTAGAGGTGGAGGGTATTAAGGATTTGGTTTAAGCCAAATTTAGTTTTCTTACTTGTATTTTCAATTAAATTTAGGTCTTGATTTGGTGCTTCATTTGCTTTGTGTGAATCTAAACTAGGCTTTTACATAAATACCAACTATGAAAAGATAGACACATATTAAATTACATCGAAGTTTTCTGCAATGTTTCTGATGCTTGCGACGAATTGATGAACGATTTAGTATAAATTCTTCGATTTGTTGATCTAACGCGTCAGCAGTTACATTTAGAATATGAACTGCAGCACCATCACGGATTCTCCACTTATCCAAAGTTGAAGGTAATCTTGGTGTAAAAAAATCTGTTTTACCTCTTGGTACACCTGATGAAGTTTTGTTAGATTCATTTGGATTTACTTTTTCTGCTGATGTCGATTCTTCAATTTCAATGTCGTTTATGTCGCCAAAGTTAATCATACCCGTTTTATAACAATAATTATATCAAACATAATTTTATACCTTTTTGAGTCTGTTGTACGTATAATTTTTTTCGTTTATCTTCTTTTATTTTACGCTGGTCCTCTTGTTCTTTCGGGACTGCTTTTCGTTTTTCTTTTTGCTTAAGAATTTTATCTGTTCCAAACATACAACCTGATCTTCCTTTTTCTCGCTTTAATAAAAAGTCTCTGCCATCTTGTAGTTTTATTAATTCCAATGCGTCTGCGTGTGCCATATCGAATAAATCATCCAATTTCTCTTAAAATTCAGTTTCATTCTTGTTTTGAGTTTCAGTTTTCCGACAATGATTCTTTATGGTAGATCTCCATTCATTGTATAATTTTTCCATTTTGTCAATACAGTGTTTTTCGTGGTGTGTTGGAATTCGTGCTTTCTGCCAAAATGTGCTAATCTCAGCAATAACTAATCTAGTACTTTCTCTTAAATTTAACCCAACTATTCGTAAATTATAAAATAATACTTGAAGCACTTGTTTTATTGATGGTAATTTAGCACCACTAATTTGATGATCAATTGATTCTATTACAAAATATCGCCATCGGATCGAAGTCTTTTGTGTGCCATCGCTTTGTATTAAAACTGTCATATGCTTAAGCATTAAAGTGAGATATGTATATATTTGTCTCATTTATAAAAAGACTTCACTATTAAATTAAATTAATATTAAAATGTAATTCGTTAAAATAAGGTTCATTTTTCAAATAATTTTGAATAAGAAATAAAAAAACAAAACATTTTTAGTCCTATTTCTAAAAATAAAAACAAGGAGTGGCTTGAGGCACGGCTAAAAATTGTCAAATCGTGCTCAAATTTTTTTTTGTGTCTTTTGGACACCAAATGAAATGTTTTTAGTGCTTGCCGTGATACAAATTCGAAAAAATTAAAATAAGGACCGATCTAATGTATATATATATATATATACATATAATACATATAATATATATATATACATATAATACATATAATATATATATATACATATAATATATATATATATATATATACATGGGATTTATATATTTAAACTAATGCTATGCTATGCCTGCTGCACATATTTGCGTGTTCAAGTAAAAGAAGTAGCATACTTGTTTACATATGTGTTTTTTTTTTTTTAACGAAGCTTTGAAAGCCCAGTCAGTGTGGGACTTGCACCCACTAAAACCCCTTCGAACGTCCTACGGCAATTCCCCTGGGACTACCGTTAAGTATTACGTCAGGAGAAACCGTCTGAGCCTATGCTCAATTCGTTCGTATGATGTCAGTCATCATCTGTCTTACTCGTAGTCTTTCTGCCACTCTGAGCTTCTTCATAATAACGGCACTGACGCTTTTGACGCAGGACCATACCTTTTCATCGTTAATCATGTGCAGAATTATATCGTCATTCGGTTCCATAATTAAGTCTGCAATTTTTGAGCGTTCTGCATCGAACCTTGGGCATTTTATCAGTATATACTCAGCTGTTTCCTCGTCTTCATGACACTCAGGGCACCAAGGTTCAGTGTCATGACCAAAACGGTGCAAGTAACTGCGGAAGCAACCGTGTCCGCTGAAAATTTGCGTCAAGTAATAGTCCATACAGCCATGTTGTCTGCTCAACCAACATTCAACATTTGTTATTACTTTGTGCGTCCATCGGCCTTGAGAGGATTCGTCCCATCTCCTCTGCCATTCTCTATAGCTTTCTAGCATTATGTCCTGTTTTTCTCCATTAGAGAGCTTCCTATTAAGAAGTTTTTTGGCACAGTACATTTTTGTAGCTTGTTAGGCTAGGATATCAGGTGGGAGCATGCCTGACAGGATCAATGCTGCGTCCAGTGATACGGTACGGAATCCACAGCAGACTCTCAGTGCAGTTCCGCGATACAGCTTATTCAGGTGTTTATTATAGCTGGGATATTTCTGTAGTGTATCACTCCAAACAGGTGCAGCATACATAGTGACAGAGGTGATCACTTTGGCTAGCAGTAATCTTCTTCGTTGACTGGGACCACCAATATTTGCCATCATGCGTGCCAATGCTGTATATATTTTGCTAGCTTTGTCACACACTGATATTATGTGCTGTAAGAACTTCAGTCGAGCACCTAGATATTTGATTTTATCAGTTGTTGTTAGGTGATGCCCGTCGATGTCTAACTCCACCACTTCTCTTTTTTTCCTACTGGTGATTAGCACAGCTTCAGTTTTATAAGGCGCTAGCTGTAACTTATGCTCTAAGAGCCATTCTTTGATTTTAGTAACGGTGCTGGCGCATGTGGCCTGTACCTCTGTGAGTGTTTTGGCAGCAATGGTGAC
Source organism: Ornithomya chloropus (assembly GCA_963971445.1). Taxonomy (NCBI): domain Eukaryota; kingdom Metazoa; phylum Arthropoda; class Insecta; order Diptera; family Hippoboscidae; genus Ornithomya; species Ornithomya chloropus. The sequence continues at coordinate 2,889,052 of OZ020531.1, forward strand.
TATAATATCATCAGCATATCCAATTATGCTAACACCTGTAGGCACTGGGAGTCTCAGAACCTCGTCATACAAAATGTTCCAGAGCAGAGGGCCCAATATGGAGCCCTGAGGGACACCTGCTGTTATATTATATGTTCGTGTGCCTTCGTCGGTTTTATACATAAGGCTACGGCATGATAAGTATCTTCTTATGATATGTGTATTAGATATGCGGGGATACCTTTTTTGATCATCGCCTCAATTATATGGCGCCAGCTGGCCGAATTAAATGCGTTTTTAACGTCTAATGTTATTAGGGCACAATACTTTTTGTTTCCGTTTTTCCAGCGTTTGCCGTCTATGGCTTTTTCAGCGATATTTTTAACATGTATTATTGCATCTACAGTGAAACGGCCCTTGCGAAAGCCATATTGGTTATTTGATAGGGCACCCGTCTGTATAATATGTTGTTCAATTCTACTATACACGATTTTTTCCAGCACTTTTCCAAGTGTGTCTAGCATGCATAGAGGACGATAAGAGCTAGGATCTCCTTCAGGTTTATTGGGCTTGAGCAGAAGAACGAGTTTCTGCCTCTTCCATATATGCGGAAAGATTCCGCCTTTCATGCAATTATTGTATACTTTCAAGAAGAGAGGGGTATTGTACCATATTGCTGCTTTTACTGCTTCCATTGGTATTCCATCTGGGCCGGGTGCTTTATTACTGCCAAATTTATTCACTGCTTCTTTAATTTCGTCATGCATTCTTGATTCATGATATTCTTGTTCACCTGGCGGCGTCTGACATTCGAACGGCATGTGTCTTGGAAAGAGTGTTTCGACCACACTTTGCATAAACCTCGCACTAGTTGGTGTGCTTCTTTTAGAGCATTTAATTTTTGCCATAACTTCTTTGTATGCTCCACCCCATATATTAGAGTCAGCCATATCACACAGTTCCTTAAAACATTTGTCCTTGCTAACTTTTATTGCCTTTTTAAGAGATCTACGTGCTTCCGTGTATCTCTTTCTATATATGTCATATTGGGATGTACCTATGTACCTATGATGTACGATTTCTGCATTCCACCAGTATACGGATACACGTTCTGGGCACTTAGTTCTCCTTACCATGGAAGCATCACATGCTGCAGTTATGTATGTTGTAAGCTTTTTAGCTTGATCTTCAACATTTGGTGGTAGGTCAAGGTCTTCGCTCACCATGTATTTCAACATATCACGGTCTATTGTTGCACCGTTGCTATTGTTGTAAATACCGCGAAATGGTCACTATTGGTGTAGATGTCACTGACATGCCAATTACATTTTCGCACTAAAGAGGTACTGGCGAAAGTTATGTCAATTATTGAACCACGTCCATTTTTTTCAAATGTATTTTTGACGCCATCGTTGAGTAGTATTACATTTAGGTTATTAAATGCCCTTAGTGTAACTTCTCCTCTTCTATTCGTGAATGTGCTTCCCCGCTCAGTTGCCCATGCGTTAAAATCTCCTGCAATTATCACGGGGTTACATGTTGATGCATCCATGCATAAGGCATCAATTCCAGCCTCAAACTGCAGTATATCTAGACTGGGTGGGAAATAACAGCTGAAGAAATGTACACCACCGATTTTAGCTGCCGTATAATATAAATTTGCAGTTGTTATATACTCTTGTACTGGCCAGAGAGCCCATATTACTGCTTTGCGGCTATCATCAGATATCCATTCTCCCTGGTCAACCATACTTGTGTATGGTTCACAAAGAAGGGCTCGATCGACATCTTGCTCAATAACTATTTTATTTAGTAGTTCTTGTGCAGCCTCGCAGTGATTCAGGTTTAGTTGCAGGATCTTCAGTTTATGTGTTATTTTTTTTTAATACTGCCGCATAGGCCGGACATAACCTACTTGTAGTAGCGTGGCTAGCGTCCACACCCTTGGCATCACATATTATGCACTTACTCTCATTTTTACATTCTCGTGCTAAATGATCGTTTTGTCCGCATTTGAGGCAGCATTTGCTCCTATCTATTTTGTTTTTGCACGCTTTCGCTATATGGCCGAATTCTAGGCATTTAAAGCATCTAGTAGGAGTATCATAGGGTCGTACTCTACACATTACCCAACCTATTTTAATTTTACCATCTTGGAGCAAGGATGTTCCGACTTTAGCGAGTACATTAAGTACTGTAAGTATGTAAAATATTTCTGCACCGTTAATTTATAGTTATCCGCGGTATGTCTGCACAGCTTGGCTGCTAAACAGCGAATCATAATGAGTGACGAGGCACATTTTCATTTGAATGGATATATGAATAAACAGAATAGTCGGTTCTGGGGAATGGAAAACCCTCAAATTATTTATCAATTACCTTTGCATCCATTAAAAGTGACAGTCTGGTGAGCAATTTGGTCAGGAGGAATCATTGGACATTACTTCTTTGAAAATGAAAACGGCGTAACGGTAATTGTGAATGGGGAGCGATATCATGATATTATTGAAAACTTTTTAATGTCACAACTGCATGCTTTGGGCTTGATTAACATGTGGTATCAACAAGGCGGTGCCAATCACATACAGCCAGGATTACAATGGTATTACTGCGAGACCTCTTTCCACAACAAGTTATTTCAAGAAATGGTGATGTTGATTGGCCTCCACGGTCGCTTGATTTGACTGCTCCGGACTTCTTTTTGTGGGGATATCTGAAAAGCAAGGTTTATGCAAACAAACCAGAAACGCTTGAGCAACTCAAACAAAATATTCGTGATGAAATTAATGAAATACCGCGTGAAATGTGTGAGAATGTAATGAAAAATGTTCTCAAAAGGGCTCGCATTTGTGAGGCTAACAGAGGCGGACATTTATCTGATATTGTATGCCATACATAATTGCCGACATTAAATAAAACATTTATCAATATAAGATCCATTTTCTTTGATTTAATCAAAAATTATAAGCAAACAAAGTAGTATACCTTCTTGGCGGACACCCTGTATATTCTAGAAAACAGCAAATGTGCAGCCATATGTCGTAGTTTTATTGACTCACTCAATGTTTTGTATATATATGTATATTAGACCGGTCTTTATATAAATGAAGAAAATTATTTTTTCGAATTTATATCACGGCAAGAGCCAAAACCATTTCGTTTTGTGACAAAAAAAAATCACAAAAAGAAAAATTGTGCACGATTGGACAATTTTTAGCCGTGCCACAAGCCACTCCTTGTTTTTATTATTAGAAAGAGGACTAAAAATCGTTCTCTTTTTTTCAAAATTATGAACCTTAAACTAAGATATTTTAATGAATTACATATTAATATTATTTTAATTTAATAGTGAAGTCTTTTTAAAAGTGGGATTATTGTGTGTTTACTCATTATTGTAATGAATTTGGCTCCTCTTTCAATTTGAGAACCTTGAACATAATCAAATCTTTCATTCCAATTCAATGGATCGACTTGCAAAAATTCTTTGGAAATTTCTAAGTGATCAAAGAACGCGTGTATGCTTGAATTTACAAAATCGCTTAAATCTTTTTATGAATATGTTTCAAGGATATTTGTTGGATTAGCTATGATTCGCTTGCGCTTTTCTTTATTTGCTTGAACATTAATTGCTTCAATCTTTTTTCTCTTTATATCAACACTAACATTAGGATCGAAGAATGAAAGACCGACTGCCTCTTCGGACAATAAGTGATTGCTAACTTGTTGTAGTAAAGCAAAAGATATATCTCGTTCAGGATAAGCAATTATTATACCCTCCACTTCAATGATGAGGGTATACTAAGTTTGTTCTTCCGTTTGCAACATCCAGAAGGAGGCGTCAGAGACCCTACAAAGTATATATATTCTTGATCGGCGTCAAAAACTGAGTCGGTTTAGACATGTATGTCCGTGTGTCCGTCTGTTGTTGGCACTCTCATGGGCGTGAATTTTGAGATATTAAGCTGAAATTTTGTACAGGCACTTTTAGTTTTTGCACGCAGATCGCTATTTAAAAGGGGCAAAATCGGTCATGAGCCTCGCCCACAATAAACAAAAATCTTTGTATCTACCACAAAAATTGACCTAGGAACTTGAAATTTGGTACGCATATACATAGTTATCCCATCTACCGATGTGCCAAAAATGGGTGCGATCGGATAACAGACACGCCCACAATTTTTAAAAAACCATACTTAACGTAAAAGTAGACTTGCATGCTGATACGTAATATGTACACTATTAGAAGGCGCAATATATATATATATATATATATATATTTGCCACGCCTTTTGTTGTAGAGGTGGAGGGTATTAAGGATTTGGTTTAAGCCAAATTTAGTTTTTTTACTTGTATTTTCAATTAAATTTAGGTCTTGATTTGGTGCTTCATTTGCTTTGTGTGAATCTAAACCAGGCTTTTACATAAATACCAACTATGAAAAGATAGACACATATTAAATTACATCGAAGTTTTCTGCAATGTTTCTGATGCTTGCGACGAATTGATGAACGATTTAGTATAAATTCTTCGATTTGTTGATCTAACGCGTCAGCAGTTACATTTAGAATATGAACTGCAGCACCATCGCGGATTCTCCACTTATCCAAAGTTGAAGGTAATCTTGGTGTAAAAAAATCTGTTTTACCTCTTGGTACACCTGATGAAGTTTTGTTAGATTCATTTGGATTTACTTTTTCTGCTGATGTCGATTCTTCAATTTCAATGTCGTTTATGTCGCCAAAGTTAATCATACCCGTTTTATAACAATAATTATATCAAACATAATTTTATACCTCTTTGAGTCTGTTGTACGTATAATTTTTTTCGTTTATCTTCTTTTATTTTACGCTGGTCTTCTTGTTCTTTCGGGACTGCTTTTCGTTTTTCTTTTTGCTTAAGAATTTTATCTGTTCCAAACATACAACCTGATCTTCCTTTTTCTCGCTTTAATAAAAAGTCTCTGCCTTCTTGTAGTTTTATTAATTCCAATGCGTCTGCGTGTGCCATATCGAATAAATCATCCAATTTCTCTTAAAATTCAGTTTCATTCTTGTTTTGAGTTTCAGTTTTCCGACAATGATTCTTTATGGTAGATCTCCATTCATTGTATAATTTTTCCATTTTGTCAATACAGTGTTTTTCGTGGTGTGTTGGAATTCGTGCTTTCTGCCAAAATGTGCTAATCTCAGCAATAACTAATCTAGTACTTTCTCTTAAATTTAACCCAACTATTCGTAAATTATAAAATAATACTTGAAGCACTTGTTTTATTGATGGTAATTTAGCACCACTAATTTGATGATCAATTGATTCTATTACAAAATATCGCCATCGGATCGAAGTCTTTTGTGTGCCATCGCTTTGTATTAAAACTGTCATATGCTTAAGCATTAAAGTGAGATATGTATATATTTGTCTCATTTATAAAAAGACTTCACTATTAAATTAAATTAATATTAAAATGTAATTCGTTAAAATAAGGTTCATTTTTCAAATAATTTTGAATAAGAAATAAAAAAACAAAACATTTTTAGTCCTATTTCTAAAAATAAAAACAAGGAGTGGCTTGAGGCACGGCTAAAAATTGTCAAATCGTGCTCAAATTTTTTTTTGTGTCTTTTGGACACCAAATGAAATGTTTTTAGTGCTTGCCGTGATACAAATTCGAAAAAATTAAAATAAGGACCGATCTAATGTATATATATATATATATACATATAATACATATAATATATATATATACATATAATATAATATATATATATACATATAATATATATATATATATATACATGGGATTTATATATTTAAACTAATGCTATGCTATGCCTGCTGCACATATTTGCGTGTTCAAGTAAAAGAAGTAGCATACTTGTTTACATATGTGTTTTTTTTTTTTTAACGAAGCTTTGAAAGCCCAGTCAGTGTGGGACTTGCACCCACTAAAACCCCTTCGAACGTCCTACGGCAATTCCCCTGGGACTACCGTTAAGTATTACGTCAGGAGAAACCGTCTGAGCCTATGCTCAATTCGTTCGTATGATGTCAGTCATCATCTGACTCGTAGTCTTTCTGCCACTTTGAGCTTCTTCATAATAACAGCACTGACGCTTTTGACGCAGGACCATACCTTTTCATCGTTAATTATGTGCAGAATTATATCGCCATTCGGTTCCATAATTAAGTCTGCAATTTTTGAGCGTTCTGCATCGAACCTTGGGCATTTTATCAGTATATACTCAGCTGTTTCCTCGTCTTCATGACACTCAGGGCACCAAGGTTCAGTGTCATGACCAAAACGGTGCAAGTAACTGCGGAAGCAACCGTGTCCGCAGAAAATTTGCGTCAAGTAATAGTCCATACAGCCATGTTGTCTGCTCAACCAACATTCAACATTTGTTATTACTTTGTGCGTCCATCGGCCTTGAGAGGATTCGTCCCATCTCCTCTGCCATTCTCTATAGCTTTCTAGCATTATGTCCTGTTTTTCTCCATTAGAGAGCTTCCTATTAAGAAGTTTTTTGGCACAGTACATTTTTGTAGCTTGTTAGGCTAGGATATCAGGTGGGAGCATGCCTGACAGGATCAATGCTGGGTCCAGTGATACGGTACGGAATCCACAGCAGACTCTCAGTGCAGTTCCGCGATACAGCTTATTCAGGTGTTTATTATAGCTGGGATATTTCTGTAGTGTATCACTCCAAACAGGTGCAGTATACATAGTGACAGAGGTGATCACTTTGGCTAGCAGTAATCTTCTTCGTTGACTGGGACCACCAATATTTGCCATCATGCGTGCCAATGCTGTATATATTTTGCTAGCTTTGTCACACACTGATATTATGTGCTGTAAGAACTTCAGTCGAGCACCTAGATATTTGATTTTATCAGTTGTTGTTAGGTGATGCCCGTCGATGTCTAACTCCACCACTTCTCTTTTTTTCCTACTGGTGATTAGCACAGCTTCAGTTTTATAAGGCGCTAGCTGTAACTTATGCTCTAAGAGCCATTCTTTGATTTTAGTAACGGTGCTGGCGCATGTGGCCTGTACCTCTGTGAGTGTTTTGGCAATAATGGTGACTATAATATCATCAGCATATCCAATTATGCTAACACCTGTAGGCACTGGGAGTCTCAGAACCTCGTCATACAAAATGTTCCAGAGCAGAGGGACCAATATGGAGCCCTGAGGGACACCTGTTGTTATATTACATTGTAGTGTACTCACACGTTAAGCATTACCTACACCAACATTTTTACCAATAAGTTGATTAAATAAAAATGCATACTTGCATTTTACCTTAACATAGATTTAAATAAACTCAATGTCACCTAATAACCTACTTATTAATTGTGCTAGAGTAAGAATTATTATAAGTATAAATAGTGTAAATTTAAAAAGAATAAATCAGAAAGACTTTTGCTTTGACACAAAACAAATCCAAGTCCTCTCATTATATACTACATCTCCCCTTACCAGGCATATAGCCGAAAGGACGCTGCTCTCTCTTAGCAGCTGGAGGTTAGTAAATATATATAATATATAATATAATTGTATACAATCTTAACTTGGCGATTTAAATACAATCATAACATGGCGATCCTGCTATCCTGCCAACCTGTTCATGTTCAACCAACAATAGCTTTACTCACCAATGGAAAAATATGAACCACGGCATATTAAGGGCATAGAACATACGCCTCCAACTTACAAGCCCACTCCCATCCCAGGACCAAGGCCTATAACCATAGAAGAATATAAAGCCCGGCAAAACGCATACAAAAAACAATGAAAACACCAAGAACAACAACAACAACAACAACCCAAGAAACGTCCTAGGGGAGGACGAAAAATTAAACACTTACAAAAGATAAAACAGCTCCACAATATAATCAACATAGCAGATACTGCAAATAAAAAACTATTACAACAAGAGTTAGCTAAATTAAAAGAAGAATTCAAAAAACAAGAAAAAAAGAGAAAAGAACTCAAAGCTATAAATTGAATAATATATAAATAAGAATGGGAAAAACGAATTCTAAAGAAGAAAAAAATTCGAGCATAAATATAGATAACTCTAAAAATAGCACTATAGGTGCAATCAGCATAACTTTAGAAACACTTACTTTATGCATATTCCTTTTTATAATCGTATACATTATATATAGGATCAATAAACATTATAAAACTTATGTAAAAAATAAGATTAGAGAAAATAGAACTATAGAAATAGGCAAAACTCTAGAAGTGGTGTAAACGAGAAAATAAATAAATGAATAAATAACAAAAAATTGTATGGACCAATTCATAGATTTAGTAAAGGCTCTGACCAGGATAGAAACTAATATTAAGAAAACAACTGGTAGGCCATACAAAAAGGAAACCATAGAAGAAAAACTAAGAGATATAGAACACTACAAAAACGAATTTAACCAAACATTACAACAATTAAAAGCTTCAGAAGAAATCCAAAGCATAACAAATCAATTTAAAACCACATACGTCAAAGTAAAAGATTTACTGCATCAACAACTAACTACCTTAAAAACAATCATGTATTTTAATATCGAAGTACGCAGATTTATAGCTTTCTGCAACTACTACCGAAGATTTATAAAAGATTTCGCAAAAACCTCAAAATGCCTAAATTCATTACTAAAGAAACATCAACCTTTTATTTGGTCTCCAGAATGTGAAAAATCTTTTAATATTTTGAAACAAAAACTAATGAGTCCGCCAGTACTCCAATATCCTGACTTTGATAAAACGTTCATACTAACGACAGATGCATCGGATTTCGCATTAGGAGCAGTACTTTCACAAGGAGAAATCGGAAACGATCTACCCATCTCATATGCAAGCACAACACTATCTAAGCATGATGTAAATAAATCAGTTATAGAAAAAGATCTACTAGCCATACATTGGGCAATAAATTTTTTTAGACCATATTTATATGGACGAAGATTTATAGTGGTAACAGACCACAGACCACTAGTTTCTCTTTTCGCCCACAGCAATCCATCATCAAGAATGACAAGAATAAGAATGGACTTGTCTGACTATGATTTCGATATCATTTATAAAAAAGGATCCGCCAATACAAACGCAGACGCACTATCAAGAATTAAATTAGACTCTGACACATTGAAGGATATGATACCTAAGCATATAAAAGTGATAACAAGAGGGCAAAAATCAAAAGAATATGAAAATAATGAACCGGTTACTGAATTGACAAATCAGAATAGCTTACCACAAACAAAGTCTGATCAACTTTACGTTTGGGAATGCACATCTATTTCTGACGTCAAGAAATTAAGAAAGTTACAGTTTGAACAAAGAAAAGGCCAAAAGAGCTCTAAAGTTCAAATCAGTATAAATAAAGAAAATATTATTACAAGATGAAGTGATAATCCTCCGAATTTAGATTCGATTATGGAGAAGCTGACATCAAAACTAGAAAAAGAGCACATATATGAAGTAGCATTAAATAAGAATGACGTCATATTTAAACATATAAATGAAAATGAATTTAAAAGAAAATTTAATAAATTGCAACAAAATAAAAATAAGAAACGAGAATTATTAAATATTATAATATACAAAGACCCTCAAAGAATAGATGATATATTAACTCAATACAAATTAATAGACGAATTCCATAACAGTGCGCATGGAGGACATTTAGGTGTACGAAAAACACAACTTAAACTGAAACAGAGATACATATGGAAAAACATGAATAAAATGATAAAAAACTTTATAAACAACTGCACAGATTGCAAACTAAACAAACAAGTGCGACACACACAAGAAAAGCAAGTAATAACATACACACCAGCTAATAGTTTTGAAATAATACAAATAGATATTTTTGGACCCTTAAGAATATCGAACGGATTTAAATGTATATTAACTATGCAATGTGAACTGACGAAATATATAATAGCTTACCCTGTACCTAGCAAAGATGCAAAAACGATAGCTCAGACCATAGTTGAACAATTCATACTTAAATATGGTCATTTTAGAGTCTTAAAGTCTGATAGAGGTACTGAATTTACAAACGAACTCCTAAGGAATGTTTGCGAATTATTAAGTATTAAACAAATCTTTTCTACCCCATATCACCACCAAACTCTAGGAAGTGTAGAAAGAAATCATAGAGTACTAAATGAATTTATGTTAGCTTTCACTGACAGTAATGATTTGGATAAACTACTGCTTACTACTGTTTTGCTTACAACACGACACCTCACGTCACCACAAACTATACACCATATGAATTAATTTTTGGAAAGTTACCCTGTTTGCCAAATGATTCGATCGAAACAAATATAAAAATATATAATTTAGAAAACTATGTAAACGAGTTAAAGACCAGATTAAAATATTCTATAGAACAAGCCAAAATGTTAATTAATAGAGAAAAAAACAGAAGAGCCACAGCAAAAAACACTAAACAGATTAATCCCCTAGATTTACATGTAGGAGATTTAGTGTTACTCAAAAATGAAGCTAGAAAGAAAAATCAAAAGCCTTACTCGGGACCATACAAAATAATAGCAAATAACGGAGTAAATTCAATTATAAAAATGAATAGTAGTTATAAAGAATTTCATAACAATCAATTAAAACCATACAATATTAAATCACAATAATGTTAAAATATAAATACAATATGTACTATATGAATGAATGTATTACTACACTTACTATAATTATACTCTTATATACAAGTTAAAAAAAAAAAGCGCTTTAGATTAAGTAAAACCATTAGCATAGGAAATACTTTAAAAATATTTTAAATCGAATTTTATTCTTTATTACAAAAAAAATTTTAATATAATCAAATTTTTTTTTTTTCCTCAAAGAGTAAGGGTGTAGTGTACTCACACGTTAAGCATTACCTACACCAACATTTTTAGCAATAAGTTGATTAAATAAAAATGCATACTTGCATTTTACCTTAACATAGATTTAAATAAACTCAATGTCACCTAATAACCTACTTATTAATTGTGCTAGAGTAAGAATTATTATAAGTATAAATAGTGTAAATTTAAAAAGAATAAATCAGAAAGACTTTTGCTTTGACACAAAACAAATCCAAGTCCTCTCATTATATACTACATCTCCCCTTACCAGGCATATAGCCGAAAGGACGCTGCTCTCTCTTAGCAGCTGGAGGTTAGTAAATATATATAATATATAATATAATTGTATACAATCTTAACTTGGCGATTTAAATACAATCATAACAACATGTTCGTGTGCCTTCGTCGGTTTTATACATAAGGCTACGGCATGATAAGTATCTTCTTATGATATGTGTATTAGATATGCGGGGATACCTTTTTTGATCATCGCCTCAATTATATGGCGCCAGCTGGCCGAATTAAATGCGTTTTTAACGTCTAATGTTATTAGGGCACAATACTTTTTGTTTCCGTTTTTCCAGCGTTTGCCGTCTATGGCTTTTTCAGCGATATTTTTAACATGTATTATTGCATCTACAGTGAAACGGCCCTTGCGAAAGCCATATTGGTTATTTGATAGGGCACCCGTCTGTATAATATGTTGTTCAATTCTACTATACACGATTTTTTCCAGCACTTTTCCAAGTGTGTCTAGCATGCATAGAGGACGATAAGAGCTAGGATCTCCTTCAGGTTTATTGGGCTTGAGCAGAAGAACGAGTTTCTGCCTCTTCCATATATGCGGAAAGATTCCGCCTTTCATGCAATTATTATATACTTTCAAGAAGAGAGGGGTATTGTACCATATTGCTGCTTTTACTGCTTCCATTGGTATTCCATCTGGGCCGGGTGCTTTATTACTGCCAAATTTATTCACTGCTTCTTTAATTTCGTCATGCATTCTTGATTCATGATATTCTTGTTCAGCTGGCGGCGTCTGACATTCGAACGGCATGTGTCTTGGAAAGAGTGTTTCGACCACACTTTGCATAAACCTCGCACTAGTTGGTGTGCTTCTTTTAGAGCATTTAATTTTTGCCATAACTTCTTTGTATGCTCCACCCCATATATTAGAGTCAGCCATATCACACAGTTCCTTAAAACATTTGTCCTTGCTAACTTTTATTGCCTTTTTAAGAGATCTACGTGCTTCCGTGTATCTCTTTCTATATATGTCATATTGGGATGTACCTATATGTCTTTGTGATTTTCTTCTAGCTGCCAGACACTGCTCTCTGAGGCTAGCGATTTCTGCATTCCACCAGTATACGGATACACGTTCTGGGCACTTAGTTCTCCTTACCATGGAAGCATCACATGCTGCAGTTATGTATGTTGTAAGCTTTTTAGCTTGATTTTCAACATTTGGTGGTAGTTCAAGGTCTTCGCTCACCATGTATTTCAACATATCACGGTCTATTGTTGCACCGTTGCTATTGTTGTAAATACCGCGAAATGGTCACTATTGGTGTAGATGTCACTGACATGCCAATTACATTTTCGCACTAAAAAGGTACTGGCGAAAGTTATGTCAATTATTGAACCACGTCCATTTTTTTCAAATGTATTTTTGACGCCATCGTTGAGTAGTATTACATTTAGGTTATTAAATGCCCTTAGTGTAACTTCTCCTCTTCTATTCGTGAATCTGCTTCCCCACTCAGTTGCCCATGCGTTAAAATCTCCTGCAATTATCACGGGGTTACATGTTGATGCATTCATGCATAAGGCATCAATTCCAGCCTCAAACTGCAGTATATCTAGACTGGGTGGGAAATAACAGCTGAAGAAATGTACACCACCGATTTTAGCTGCCGTATAATATAAATTTGCAGTTGTTATATACTCTTGTACTGGCCAGGGAGCCCATATTACTGCTTTGCGGCTATCATCAGATATCCATTCTCCCTGGTCAACCATACTTGTGTATGGTTCACAAAGAAGGGCTCGATCGACATCTTGCTCAATAACTATTTTATTTAGTAGTTCTTGTGCAGCCTCGCAGTGATTCAGGTTTAGTTGCAGGATCTTCAGTTTATGTGTTATTTTTTTTTAATACTGCCGCATAGGCCGGACATAACCTACTTGTAGTAGCGTGGCTAGCGTCCACACCCTTGGCATCACATATTATGCACTTACTCTCATTTTTACATTCTCGTGCTAAATGATCATTTTGTCCGCATTTGAGGCAGCATTTGCTCCTATCTATTTTGTTTTTGCACGCTTTCGCTATATGGCCGAATTCTAGGCATTTAAAGCATCTAGTAGGAGTATCATAGGGTCGTACTCTACACATTACCCAACCTATTTTAATTTTACCATCTTGGAGCAAGGATGTTCCGACTTTAGCGAGTACATTAAGTACTGTAAGTATGTAAAATATTTCTGCACCGTTAATTTATAGTTATCCGCGGTATGTCTGCACAGCTTGGCTGCTAAACAGCGAATCATAATGAGTGACGAGGCACATTTTCATTTGAATGGATATATGAATAAACAGAATAGTCGGTTCTGGGGAATGGAAAACCCTCAAATTATTTATCAATTACCTATGCATCCATTAAAAGTGACAGTCTGGTGAGCAATTTGGTCAGGAGGAATCATTGGACATTACTTCTTTGAAAATGAAAACGGCGTAACGGTAATTGTGAATGGGGAGCGATATCATGATATTATTGAAAACTTTTTAATGTCACAACTGCATGCTTTGGGCTTGATTAACATGTGGTATCAACAAGGCGGTGCCAATCACATACAGCCAGGATTACAATAGTATTACTGCGTGACCTCTTTCCACAACAAGTTATTTCAAGAAATGGTGATGTTGATTGGCCTCCACGGTCGCTTGATTTGACTGCTCCGGACTTCTTTTTGTGGGGATATCTGAAAAGCAAGGTTTATGCAAACAAACCAGAAACGCTTGAGCAACTCAAACAAAATATTCGTGATGAAATTAATGAAATACCGCGTGAAATGTGTGAGAATGTAATGAAAAATGTTCTCAAAAGGGCTCGCATTTGTGAGGCTAACAGAGGCGGACATTTATCTGATATTGTATTGTTATAAGGAGATGTGGGGGTGATACGCAAAGGAGTATATTTAATAAACTCTTTTGTTACTTTATTATTTTTGTTATGATCAATAATTGTGGTCGTCGCGCAACGCGCAACTTCAGAATCCCGCGAATCGCAGAGTATTTCACAATTATTGATTTTATGAGTTCAATAATATGTTATGAGACAAGTTGAGTTTTTAGTCTGTTTTTATTTGAAAAATTTGTCTTCTTATATATTAAAATTATTACAAAGAATTGATTAGTAAGCATAAACTTAAACTAGGTTATTTCAATCGGAAGTGAGTGTGAGTGTTATGTATGTGTATCAGGCGTATTACAATTACAATTTTTATTAAAGTTAAGGTCAGTAAGAATACAGTTACGATTTCTATTAAAGTTAAGGTCAGTAAGAATATAATTACAATTTCTATTAAAGTTAAAGTCTGAATGAGAATACAATTACAATGAAATTAAATCATACTTAAGAGCAGGTGTGCATTATTTTATTTGCACACTACACCCTTATCCTACAAAAAGAAAAAAAAAATTTTTTTTTTTGTTTAAACAGAAAAAAATTTTTTTTTGTTTATATTAAAATTAGGATTTCATATTAACTATTCTACGTTTCTTATTATATTCTTATTTTATATGGTTTTAGTAAATTATTGTGAAACTTTTTTAACGTTTCATTTATTTTGATGGTGGAATTTACACCATTTCTAGCGATTATTTGGTATGGACCAATATATGGTTTGTCATTTTTTCGTCTAGTCATGTTCTTCAATAATACGTAGTCTCCTACTTTCAAGTTTAAAGGTTTGCTTTCTTTAACGTCATTGTTTAGTGTTCTTTTACTTTTTTCATTTTCTAAGAATTCTTTTGCTTTCTGTGTAGAAAATTTTATTTTGGCTTTTAATTCACTATAATAATCCTCTAAATTTTTATTTGTTTCATTTATATCAATGTTATCATTTGGCATATAGGCTATTTTTCCAAATACTAACTCATAGGGTGTGTACCCAGTTGTTACGTGTGGGGTAGTGTTATATGCAAAACAGTAATATGGTACATTCATTCATGACACGATGATTTCTTTCAACAGAGCCTAAAGTTTGATGATGGTAAGGGGTTGAAAATATTTGTTGAACTTTGAGTAGTTCACATACGTTTCTCAGTAATTCATTTGTAAATTCAGTTCCTCTGTCTGATTTTAGTATCTTGAAATGACCATATTTTAGCAATCCTTGTTCAACAATTGTTTTAGCTATTGTTTTAGCATCCTTACTCTGTATCGGACATGCTATTATATATTTTGTCAGTTCACATTGCATGGTGAGTATATACCTAAATCCATTGGCTATTCTTAATGGTCCTACTGTGTCAATTTCTACAACTTCAAAGCTTGTAGTGGGTGTGCTTGTTATAATTTGAGGTTCTTTTACATGTTTTATTTGTTTATTTATCATACATTCTTTACAATTATTCACGAAATTCTTAATCATTTTATTCATATTTTTCCATAGATACCTTTGTTTAAGTTTTAGGAGCGTTTTTCTAACTCCTAAATGTCCGCCGTGTGGACTATTATGATATTCATTTATTAGTTTAAATTGTATTAATGTATCATTAATCGTTTGAGGGTCTTTAAACAATATAATAATCAATTTTTGGGCATTATTATTTATCTTATTTAATTTTTCATTAACTTTTCTTTTAAAATCATTTTCATCTATGATTTTAAATATATCATCATTTTTATTTAATGCTATAGCAAATATTTTCTCTTTAATCAATCTTGATGTCAGTTTATCCATAATAGAATCGAAATTCGGTGGATTTTCACTGCATCGCAATAGTATATCTTTTTCATTTATATCTATACTAACTTTCTTCTTTGTTTTGTTTTTGCCCTTTATAAATCCAATTTTTAATTTCTTTAATTTATTTATGTCAGACATTGAAGTACAATCCCAAATATGAAGTTGATCAGGCTTCGGTTGGTTAGTACAATTTGTATGGTTAATATCATTATTCTTGTTATTATTATTATCTTTAGTGTTATCTGCTATCCTTTCATTATTCATCATTTTTAACTTTTGCCCTCTTGTCATTACATTTATCTTCTTAGGTATCATGTCTTTTAACATATCAGTATCTATTTTAATCCGTGATAAAGCGTCAGCATTTGTATTATTACTTCCTTTTTTATATATTACTGTAAAATTATAATCACATAATTCCATTCTAATGCGCGTCATTTTGGATGATGGGTTATTGTGAGTGAATAGTGACACTAGTGGTCTATGGTCTGTAATAACCACGAATTTACGACCGTATAGGTATGGTCTGAAAAATTTAATACCCCAATGAATAGCGAGTAATTCTTTCTCTATTATGGGTTTGTTTATGTCATGCTTTGAAAGGGTAGTGCTTGCATATGAAATTGGTAAATCGTGTCCAATTTCTCCTTGTGATAATATGGCTCCTAATGCGTAATCTGAGGCATCTGTTGTCAGTATGAATGGTTTGTCAAAGTCAGGGTATTGTAGTATAGGAGGATTCATTAATTTTTGTTTTAAAGTTTCGAATGCTTTTTGGCATTCGTTTGACCATATAAATGGTTGATGCTTTTTTAATAAGGAGTTTAGACATTTTGCAATTTGTGCAAAATCTTTTATAAATCTTCTGTAGTAATTACAAAGTGCGACGAATCGTCTTACTTCGTCTGCATTTTTGGGTGTGGGATAGTTTTTTATAACATTAAATTTTGATGGGTCAGTTTGTATACCATTTTTGGTTATTAGGTGTCCAAGGTATATAACTTCAGGTCTCAAAAAATTGCATTTACTGGCATTGAGTTTCAGGTTATATTTTTGTAATCTTGTAAAAACTCTTATTAGATTGTCGTTGTGATGTTTAAGTGTGCAGCCAAACACGATGATGTCGTCTACATAGAGAAATGCGCTAGAGTCTAGTCCGCTTAAGGCTATTGTGAGCATCCTTTGAAAGCTGTTTGATGAAATTTTGAGACCGAAAGGTAGTCGTTTGAATTGGTAATGTCCTTTGTTCGTTGAAAAGGCTGTTAGAGGTCTGGAGTTTTTGTCTAAATTGATTTGGTGAAATGAACTCGTCATATCTAGAGTAGAAAAGTATTTAGCTCTTCCCAATTTGTCAAGAACGTCTTCCAGTCTGGTAAGTGGAAATTTGTCGTTTACTAATTTGTCATTTAATTTTCGAAAATCTACTACAAGACGCCATTTTTGTGTGTTGTCAGTTGTCTTTTTAGGTACTATTAGTAAGGGTGAGTTATACGGGCTTACTGAAGGTTCTACTATGTCATCGTCAATTAATTTCTGCACTTGTTTATTAATTTCTTCAGTTTGTGTTTGTGGTAGTCGATAATTTTTGATGTATACTGGATTGTCGTCTTTTGTCTGAAGTTTCTGTGTATAAAAGTTATTTGTCGTGAGTTTTTCTCCGTCTAAGTGAAATATATCTTGAAAATCTTTGAATATCTCTATTAATGAGTTCTTAGCAATTTTGTCCTCTTGATTTATATTTATGGTGTTTAGTAGTCTGTTTAATCGTTCTTTAGTAGCCTTGTTTTGTGGCCTCGCATTAAGTATATGGTAATTTCGAAGAGGCTCTAATTGTACATTAATATTTTTAAGGTTTATGGTTTGTGCTGTTGTATTTAAAATTTTAACGTGTTTTATCCCATTACGTGGAATTATACAATTTGCTAAAAACACTCCTTTTTGAAATGCCTTATTTAAGATAAGTGAATCCTCTTTTAATTTTATTTTTATCGGATGTATTATCTCTGATCTGGGTGGTATTGAGATAATTTTGGGTTTGTTAGTTTCCATTGGTAGTACGATGTCTTCATTATTTGTATGGATTTCTATAGTCATTGTTTCGAAGTCCAGTTTGCACAGGTAATCTCTTAAGAAATCAATTCCTAATATTCCATCTGTGGATATTGGGAAATTGTCCTCCACCACATGGAATTCATGTGTTAGTTCTGTTTGTCCTACTTGTAGTTGTATAAATGTTGTTCCAATAGTATGTATAGTTTCTGTAGTTATTCCACTTAGATTGTATATATTGTTTATTAGGTTAGATTTTGTGATACGTAATATGTAAGATTTTATTACTGAAATATCTGCTCCTGTATCAACTAGTAATCTTATAGTTTTATTTTGCTTAGTCTGAAGTATAACATAGAAAGTGTTTTTATTAGATATATTGAGAATTTTATGTGTGTTTATACGCCAGTGATGGTGTCGTCCACCACCAGCGGTATTCCGTTTCCCTGGTTCTGTACAACGTTTAAGTGTCTTCTTCTATTATTTTGACTGATGTTAGGTATTTGGGGGTATCTGGGATTGTTTTGCATGTTCGCATTCTGCCGAAAATTATTATTGTTTTGCATATTTCTTATATTATTGTTTTGCATGTTAGGATAATACCGGGAATCATTGTTTTGCATGTTAGAGTTGTGTCTGAAATTGTTGTATGTGTTTATGGGTGGCGTTCTGTTATTGAATGTGGGGTTTCGGTTTCTTTGTGTAAAATTTCTTTGAGTGTTGAAATTTCTCTGGTTATTGGTCCAGTATGAATTTTGGGGGGTGTATTGGATTTTGTTTCGGGTTTTGTTTGTTCTATTGTTCTGATTGTTTATTCTAAGTATTTGAGATTTATTTTGAAAGCTATGGTCTTTTTCCAATTCTAGAGCTAAGTTGACTGCTTGGGTTAAGGATTGTGGTTGTGCAGCGAATAGGGTCTGTTTGTATCTTTCATCGATGCCCTTTTTGAATACTGTGAGAGCATAACTATCATTCATTTTCGTTATAACCTTTCGTTCAGCTGTTGTTGCTGTGTCTCCCAATTCTTGTATTTGCAAGCCATTTAATTGGTTTATCAGGTTTATTCTTTTGTCTCTGTAATTTTCAACACTGCCACGTTGTTGTAAGGTGTTGAGTGTGTTCTGTAGCGTAGGTATTGTGTGTGAGTTTTTAAATGTATTTTTAATAGAGGTGTACAATTCTTCTAATGTGTTTGGTGTTTGTGTTAGGCCTATAGCAGTTTTCACTTTTTGTGATAATTTGATATGATAAACAAATTCCAGTAAGTCTGCTTTACCGTTTTCGGATAGATTTTTAGACAGTATTTCTACAAATTTGCAGAAGTTTTCAACCTCTTCAAATTTGCCAGAAAAGGTGGGCAATGTTTTCATTGCCAATTCCATATTAAAAGCCATCTTAAAATTCTCTAACTGTTCTTCAAAATTTTGTTTCAGACTAATGTAGGTATTTTTAAATTGTACCTTCAGTTCTAAAGGTATTTCCTCTTGATCTAGTTTTATAAATTGGTCTTTTAGTGTTTCTAATTCTACCAATTTGTTTTCAATCGTTTCTTTTTTGTACGGACGACTGGGCGTTTTCCTTAAATTTGTTTCAATTTTTAAAAGGTTCTGTAATAATTCAGTCGATTGGTCCATACGAAAATTGTTTACAAAAAAAAAGTGGTAAAAATTGAAATTGTTTAACTTATGTATCAAAGAAAAGTGTTATATTAAATGTGTGTATATTTACATATTATTTTCATATGTATATTTTTATTTTATTTTATTTGTTTATTCATATACTAATTTGTTTTATACATTGGACAAACTAATGACTTTATTTAATTTTTTGTTTATATATTGTTTATAATATCTATTTACTTTAAATAAGGTATATCCCAATATTATTATTATTATTATTACTACTAATGTTTCTGTTGTTATTTTTATTGTGGTCACGTGTGCATTGTTGTGTCCTCCGACGTTGCTGTTGTATATAGTAATTTCTTCTTGTTGTTTGCTTTTTGTCGAGCCCATTCTTGTCTTTCCTTTTTTATTATATCAATTATCCTTTCCTTTGTCTTGCCTGTCGCAATATTCTTTATTTGGTGTAGTTCCCGAATCTTATTGGCGTGCTTAATTCGTTTGCCACCACGTTTTCTTTGTGGTCTAGGCGGCGCAAATTGCTTAGCCTGTTTAGCGTAATTCTGTCTTAGCCTATATTCTTCAATCGTCAGGGGTTTAGGACCGGGGATGGGCGTTGGTATGTACAGTGGTATCTGCTAGTTGTTTGACCGGGAGGTATTAGTCGGTATGTATGGTGGTATCCGAGAGTCAGCCTGCATATGGGATATCTTTTGTCAGGATGTGCCGGGAGGATCAGAAAAAACTTTGGCAGGATCAAAAAACAAACTTGGCCGGATCAATAATTTGGCAGGATCGACAACTTGGCCGGATCAATAATTTGGCAGGATCAACAACTTGGCCGGATTAATAATTTGGCAGGACCAACAACTTGGCCGGATCAATAATTTGGCAGGATCAACAACTTGGCCGGATTGATAATTTGGCAGGATCAACAACTTGGCCGGATTAATAATTTGGCAGGATCAACAACTTGGCCGGATTAATAATTTGGCAGGATCAACAACTTGGCCGGATTAATAATTTGGCAGGATCGCCATGTTATAAAGAGATGTGGGGGGTGATACGAAAAGGAGTATATTTAATAAACTCTTCTGTTACTTTATTATTTTTGTTATGATCAATAATTGTGGTCGTCGCGCAACGCGCAACTTCAGAATCCCGCGAATCGCAGAGTATTTCACAATTATTGATTTTATGAGTTCAATAATATGTTATGAGACAAGTTGAGTTTTTAGTCTGTTTTTATTTGAAAAATTTGTCTTCTTATATATTAAAATTATTACAAAGAATTGATTAGTAAGCATAAACTTAAACTAGGTTATTTCAATCGGAAGTGAGTGTGAGTGTTATGTATGTGTATCAGGCGTATTACAATTACAATTTTTATTAAAGTTAAGGTCAGTAAGAATACAGTTACGATTTCTATTAAAGTTAAGGTCAGTAAGAATATAATTACAATTTCTATTAAAGTTAAGGTCTGAATGAGAATACAATTACAATGAAATTAAATCATACTTAAGAGCAGGTGTGCATTATTTTATTTGCACACTACAGTATGCCATACATAATTGCCGACATTAAATAAAACATTTATCAATATAAGATCCATTTTCTTTGATTTAATCAAAAATTATAAGCAAACAAAGTAGTATACCTTCTTGGCGGACACCCTGTATATTCTAGAAAACAGCAAATGTGCAGCCATATGTCGTAGTTTTATTGACTCACTCAATGTTTTGTATATATATGTATATTAGACCGGTCTTTATATAAATGAAGAAAATTATTTTTTCGAATTTATATCACGGCAAGAGCCAAAACCATTTCGTTTTGTGACAAAAAAAAACACAAAAAAAAAATTGTGCACGATTGGACAATTTTTAGCCGTGCCACAAGCCACTCCTTGTTTTTATTATTAGAAAGAGGACTAAAAATCGTTCTCTTTTTTTCAAAATTATGAACCTTAAACTAAGATATTTTAATGAATTACATATTAATATTATTTTAATTTAATAGTGAAGTCTTTTTAAAAGTGGGATTATTGTGTGTTTATTCATTATTGTAATGAATTTGGCTCCTCTTTCAATTTGAGAACCTTGAACATAATCAAATCTTTCATTCCAATTCAATGGATCGACTTGCAAAAATTCTTTGGAAATTTCTAAGTGATCAAAGAACGCGTGTGTGCTTGAATTTACAAAATCGCTTAAATCTTTTTATGAATATGTTTCAAGGATATTTGTTGGATTAGCTATGATTCGCTTGCGTTTTTCTTTATTTGCTTGAACATTAATTGCTTCAACCTTTTTTCTCTTTATATCAACACTAACATTAGGATCGAAGAATGAAATACCGACTGCCTCTTCGGACAATAAGTGATTGCTAACTTGTTGTAGTAAAGCAAAAGATATATCTCGTTCAGGATAAGCAATTATTATACCCTCCACTTCAATGATGAGGGTATACTAAGTTTGTTCTTCCGTTTGCAACATCCAGAAGGAGGCGTCAGAGACCCTACAAAGTATATATATTCTTGATCGGCGTCAAAAACTGAGTCGGTTTAGACATGTATGTCCGTGTGTCCGTCTGTTGTTGGCACTCTCGTGGGCGTGAATTTTGAGATATTAAGCTGAAATTTTGTACAGGCACTTTTAGTTTTTGCACGCAGATCGCTATTTAAAAGGGGCAAAATCGGTCATGAGCCTCGCCCACAATAAACAAAAATCTTTGTATCTACCACAAAAATTGACCTAGGAACTTGAAATTTGGTACGCATATACATAGTTATCCCATCTACCGATGTGCCAAAAATGGGTGCGATCGGATAACAGACACGCCCACAATTTTTAAAAAACCATACTTAACGTAAAAGTAGACTTGCATGCTGATACGTAATATGTACACTATTAGAAGGCGCAATATATATATATATATATTTGCCACGCCTTTTGTTGTAGAGGTGGAGGGTATTAAGGATTTGGTTTAAGCCAAATTTAGTTTTCTTACTTGTATTTTCAATTAAATTTAGGTCTTGATTTGGTGCTTCATTTGCTTTGTGTGAATCTAAACCAGGCTTTTACATAAATACCAACTATGAAAAGATAGACACATATTAAATTACATCGAAGTTTTCTGCAATGTTTCTGATGCTTGCGACGAATTGATGAACGATTTAGTATAAATTCTTCGATTTGTTGATCTAACGCGTCAGCAGTTACATTTAGAATATGAACTGCAGCACCATCACGGATTCTCCACTTATCCAAAGTTGAAGGTAATCTTGGTGTAAAAAAATCTGTTTTACCTCTTGGTACACCTGATGAAGTTTTGTTAGATTCATTTGGATTTACTTTTTCTGCTGATGTCGATTCTTCAATTTCAATGTCGTTTATGTCGCCAAAGTTAATCATACCCGTTTTATAACAATAATTATATCAAACATAATTTTATACCTCTTTGAGTCTGTTGTACGTATAATTTTTTTCGTTTATCTTCTTTTATTTTACGCTGGTCTTCTTGTTCTTTCGGGACTGCTTTTCGTTTTTCTTTTTGCTTAAGAATTTTATCTGTTCCAAACATACAACCTGATCTTCCTTTTTCTCGCTTTAATAAAAAGTCTCTGCCATCTTGTAGTTTTATTAATTCCAATGCGTCTGCGTGTGCCATATCGAATAAATCATCCAATTTCTCTTAAAATTCAGTTTCATTCTTGTTTTGAGTTTCAGTTTTCCGACAATGATTCTTTATGGTAGATCTCCATTCATTGTATAATTTTTCCATTTTGTCAATACAGTGTTTTTCGTGGTGTGTTGGAATTCGTGCTTTCTGCCAAAATGTGCTAATCTCAGCAATAACTAATCTAGTACTTTCTCTTAAATTTAACCCAACTATTCGTAAATTATAAAATAATACTTGAAGCACTTGTTTTATTGATGGTAATTTAGCACCACTAATTTGATGATCAATTGATTCTATTACAAAATATCGCCATCGGATCGAAGTCTTTTGTGTGCCATCGCTTTGTATTAAAACTGTCATCTGCTTAAGCATTAAAGTGAGATATGTATATATTTGTCTCATTTATAAAAAGACTTCACTATTAAATTAAATTAATATTAAAATGTAATTCGTTAAAATAAGGTTCATTTTTCAAATAATTTTGAATAAGAAATAAAAAAACAAAACATTTTTAGTCCTATTTCTAAAAATAAAAACAAGGAGTGGCTTGAGGCACGGCTAAAAATTGTCAAATCGTGCTCAAATTTTTTTTTGTGTCTTTTGGACACCAAATGAAATGTTTTTAGTGCTTGCCGTGATACAAATTCGAAAAAATTAAAATAAGGACCGATCTAATGTATATATATATATATATACATATAATACATATAATATATATATATACATATAATATAATATATATATATACATATAATATATATATATACATATAATATATATATATATATATATACATGGGATTTATATATTTAAACTAATGCTATGCTATGCCTGCTGCACATATTTGCGTGTTCAAGTAAAAGAAGTAGCATACTTGTTTACATATGTGTTTTTTTTTTTTTAACGAAGCTTTGAAAGCCCAGTCAGTGTGGGACTTGCACCCACTAAAACCCCTTCGAACGTCCTACGGCAATTCCCCTGGGACTACCGTTAAGTATTACGTCAGGAGAAACCGTCTGAGCCTATGCTCAATTCGTTCGTATGATGTCAGTCATCATCTGACTCGTAGTCTTTCTGCCACTCTGAGCTTCTTCATAATAACGGCACTGACGCTTTTGACGCAGGACCATACCTTTTCATCGTTAATCATGTGCAGAATTATATCGCCATTCGGTTCCATAATTAAGTCTGCAATTTTTGAGCGTTCTGCATCGAACCTTGGGCATTTTATCAGTATATACTCAGCTGTTTCCTCGTCTTCATGACACTCAGGGCACCAAGGTTCAGTGTCATGACCAAAACGGTGCAAGTAACTGCGGAAGCAACCGTGTCCGCTGAAAATTTGCGTCAAGTAATAGTCCATACAGCCATGTTGTCTGCTCAACCAACATTCAACATTTGTTATTACTTTGTGCGTCCATCGGCCTTGAGAGGATTCGTCCCAGCTTCAATTTTATAAGGCGCTAGCTGTAACTTATGCTCTAAGAGCCATTCTTTGATTTTAGTAACGTTGCTGGCGCATGTGGCCTGTACCTCTGTGAGTGTTTTGGCAGCAATGGTGACTATAATATCATCAGCATATCCAATTATGCTAACACCTGTAGGCACTGGGAGTCTCAGAACCTCGTCATACAAAATGTTCCAGAGCAGAGGGCCCAATATGGAGCGCTGAGGGACACCTGCTGTTATATTATATGTTCGTGTGCCTTCGTCGGTTTTATACATAAGGCTACGGCATGATAAGTAGCTTCTTATGATGTGTATTAGATATGCGGGGATACCTTTTTTGATCATCGCCTCAATTATATGGCGCCAGCTGGCCGAATTAAATGCGTTTTTAACGTCTAATGTTATTAGGGCACAATACTTTTTGTTTCCGTTTTTCCAGCGTTTGCCGTCTATGGCTTTTTCAGCGATATTTTTAACATGTATTATTGCATCTACAGTGGAACGGCCCTTGCGAAAGCCATATTGGTTATTTGATAGGGCACCCGTCTGTATAATATGTTGTTCAATTCTACTATACACGATTTTTTCCAGCACTTTTCCAAGTGTGTCTAGCATGCATAGAGGACGATAAGAGCTAGGATCTCCTTCAGGTTTATTGGGCTTGAGCAGAAGAACGAGTTTCTGCCTCTTCCATATATGCGGAAAGATTCCGCCTTTCATGCAATTATTGTATACTTTCAAGAAGAGAGGGGTATTGTACCATATTGCTGCTTTTACTGCTTCCATTGGTATTCCATCTGGGCCGGGTGCTTTATTACTGCCAAATTTATTCACTGCTTCTTTAATTTCGTCATGCATTCTTGATTCATGATATTCTTGTTCAGCTGGCGGCGTCTGACATTCGAACGGCATGTGTCTTGGAAAGAGTGTTTCGACCACACTTTGCATAAACCTCGCACTAGTTGGTGTGCTTCTTTTAGAGCATTTAATTTTTGCCATAACTTCTTTGTATGCTCCACCCCATATATTAGAGTCAGCCATATCACACAGTTCCTTAAAACATTTGTCCTTGCTAACTTTTATTGCCTTTTTAAGAGATCTACGTGCTTCCGTGTATCTCTTTCTATATATGTCATATTGGGATGTACCTATATGTCTTTGTGATTTTCTTCTAGCTGCCAGACACTGCTCTCTGAGGCTAGCGATTTCTGCATTCCACCAGTATACGGATACACGTTCTGGGCACTTAGTTCTCCTTACCATGGAAGCATCACATGCTGCAGTTATGTATGTTGTAAGCTTTTTAGCTTGATTTTCAACATTTGGTGGTAGTTCAAGGTCTTCGCTCACCATGTATTTCAACATATCACGGTCTATTGTTGCACCGTTGCTATTGTTGTAAATACCGCGAAATGGTCACTATTGGTGTAGATGTCACTGACATGCCAATTACATTTTCGCACTAAAAAGGTACTGGCGAAAGTTATGTCAATTATTGAACCACGTCCATTTTTTTCAAATGTATTTTTGACGCCATCGTTGAGTAGTATTACATTTAGGTTATTAAATGCCCTTAGTGTAACTTCTCCTCTTCTATTCGTGAATCTGCTTCCCCACTCAGTTGCCCATGCGTTAAAATCTCCTGCAATTATCACGGGGTTACATGTTGATGCATCCATGCATAAGGCATCAATTCCAGCCTCAAACTGCAGTATATCTAGACTGGGTGGGAAATAACAGCTGAAGAAATGTACACCACCGATTTTAGCTGCCGTATAATATAAATTTGCAGTTGTTATATACTCTTGTACTGGCCAGAGAGCCCATATTACTGCTTTGCGGCTATCATCAGATATCCATTCTCCCTGGTCAACCATACTTGTGTATGGTTCACAAAGAAGGGCTCGATCGACATCTTGCTCAATAACTATTTTATTTAGTAGTTCTTGTGCAGCCTCGCAGTGATTCAGGTTTAGTTGCAGGATCTTCAGTTTATGTGTTATTTTTTTTTAATACTGCCGCATAGGCCGGACATAACCTACTTGTAGTAGCGTGGCTAGCGTCCACACCCTTGGCATCACATATTATGCACTTACTCTCATTTTTACATTCTCGTGCTAAATGATCGTTTTGTCCGCATTTGAGGCAGCATTTGCTCCTATCTATTTTGTTTTTGCACGCTTTCGCTATATGGCCGAATTCTAGGCATTTAAAGCATCTAGTAGGAGTATCATAGGGTCGTACTCTACACATTACCCAACCTATTTTAATTTTACCATCTTGGAGCAAGGATGTTCCGACTTTAGCGAGTACATTAAGTACTGTAAGTATGTAAAATATTTCTGCACCGTTAATTTATAGTTATCCGCGGTATGTCTGCACAGCTTGGCTGCTAAACAGCGAATCATAATGAGTGACGAGGCACATTTTCATTTGAATGGATATATGAATAAACAGAATAGTCGGTTCTGGGGAATGGAAAACCCTCAAATTATTCATCAATTACCTTTGCATCCATTAAAAGTGACAGTCTGGTGAGCAATTTGGTCAGGAGGAATCATTGGACATTACTTCTTTGAAAATGAAAACGGCGTAACGGTAATTGTGAATGGGGAGCGATATCATGATATTATTGAAAACTTTTTAATGTCACAACTGCATGCTTTGGGCTTGATTAACATGTGGTATCAACAAGGCGGTGCCAATCACATACAGCCAGGATTACAATGGTATTACTGCGAGACCTCTTTCCACAACAAGTTATTTCAAGAAATGGTGATGTTGATTGGCCTCCACGGTCGCTTGATTTGACTGCTCCGGACTTCTTTTTGTGGGGATATCTGAAAAGCAAGGTTTATGCAAACAAACCAGAAACGCTTGAGCAACTCAAACAAAATATTCGTGATGAAATTAATGAAATACCGCGTGAAATGTGTGAGAATGTAATGAAAAATGTTCTCAAAAGGGCTCGCATTTGTGAGGCTAACAGAGGCGGACATTTATCTGATATTGTATGCCATACATAATTGCCGACATTAGATAAAACATTTATCAATATAAGATCCATTTTCTTTGATTTAATCAAAAATTATAAGCAAACAAAGTAGTATACCTTCTTGGCGGACACCCTGTATATTCTAGAAAACAGCAAATGTGCAGCCATATGTCGTAGTTTTATTGACTCACTCAATGTTTTGTATATATATGTATATTAGACCGGTCTTTATATAAACGAAGAAAATTATTTTTTCGAATTTATATCACGGCAAGAGCCACAAGCCACTCCTTGTTTTTATTATTAGAAAGAGGACTAAAAATCGTTCTCTTTTTTTCAAAATTATGAACCTTAAACTAAGATATTTTAATGAATTACATATTAATATTATTTTAATTTAATAGTGAAGTCTTTTTAAAAGTGGGATTATTGTGTGTTTATTCATTATTGTAATGAATTTGGCTCCTCTTTCAATTTGAGAACCTTGAACATAATCAAATCTTTCATTCCAATTCAATGGATCGACTTGCAAAAATTCTTTGGAAATTTCTAAGTGATCAAAGAACGCGTGTGTGCTTGAATTTACAAAATCGCTTAAATCTTTTTATGAATATGTTTCAAGGATATTTGTTGGATTAGCTATGATTCGCTTGCGTTTTTCTTTATTTGCTTGAGCATTAATTGCTTCAACCTTTTTTCTCTTTATATCAACACTAACATTAGGATCGAAGAATGAAATACCGACTGCCTCTTCGGACAATAAGTGATTGCTAACTTGTTGTAGTAAAGCAAAAGATATATCTCGTTCAGGATAAGCAATTATTATACCCTCCACTTCAATGATGAGGGTATACTAAGTTTGTTCTTCCGTTTGCAACATCCAGAAGGAGGCGTCAGAGACCCTACAAAGTATATATATTCTTGATCGGCGTCAAAAACTGAGTCGGTTTAGACATGTATGTCCGTGTGTCCGTCTGTTGTTGGCACTCTCGTGGGCGTGAATTTTGAGATATTAAGCTGAAATTTTGTACAGGCACTTTTAGTTTTTGCACGCAGATCGCTATTTAAAAGGGGCAAAATCGGTCATGAGCCTCGCCCACAATAAACAAAAATCTTTGTATCTACCACAAAAATTGACCTAGGAACTTGAAATTTGGTACGCATATACATAGTTATCCCATCTACCGATGTGCCAAAAATGGGTGCGATCGGATAACAGACACGCCCACAATTTTTAAAAAACCATACTTAACGTAAAAGTAGACTTGCATGCTGATACGTAATATGTACACTATTAGAAGGCGCAATATATATATATATATATTTGCCACGCCTTTTGTTGTAGAGGTGGAGGGTATTAAGGATTTGGTTTAAGCCAAATTTAGTTTTCTTACTTGTATTTTCAATTAAATTTAGGTCTTGATTTGGTGCTTCATTTGCTTTGTGTGAATCTAAACCAGGCTTTTACATAAATACCAACTATGAA
This sequence comes from Ornithomya chloropus, assembly GCA_963971445.1. Taxonomy (NCBI): domain Eukaryota; kingdom Metazoa; phylum Arthropoda; class Insecta; order Diptera; family Hippoboscidae; genus Ornithomya; species Ornithomya chloropus. The sequence continues at coordinate 2,918,171 of OZ020531.1, forward strand.
AAGATAGACACATATTAAATTACATCGAAGTTTTCTGCAATGTTTCTGATGCTTGCGACGAATTGATGAACGATTTAGTATAAATTCTTCGATTTGTTGATCTAACGCGTCAGCAGTTACATTTAGAATATGAACTGCAGCACCATCACGGATTCTCCACTTATCCAAAGTTGAAGGTAATCTTGGTGTAAAAAAATCTGTTTTACCTCTTGGTACACCTGATGAAGTTTTGTTAGATTCATTTGGATTTACTTTTTCTGCTGATGTCGATTCTTCAATTTCAATGTCGTTTATGTCGCCAAAGTTAATCATACCCGTTTTATAACAATAATTATATCAAACATAATTTTATACCTCTTTGAGTCTGTTGTACGTATAATTTTTTTCGTTTATCTTCTTTTATTTTACGCTGGTCTTCTTGTTCTTTCGGGACTGCTTTTCGTTTTTCTTTTTGCTTAAGAATTTTATCTGTTCCAAACATACAACCTGATCTTCCTTTTTCTCGCTTTAATAAAAAGTCTCTGCCTTCTTGTAGTTTTATTAATTCCAATGCGTCTGCGTGTGCCATATCGAATAAATCATCCAATTTCTCTTAAAATTCAGTTTCATTCTTGTTTTGAGTTTCAGTTTTCCGACAATGATTCTTTATGGTAGATCTCCATTCATTGTATAATTTTTCCATTTTGTCAATACAGTGTTTTTCGTGGTGTGTTGGAATTCGTGCTTTCTGCCAAAATGTGCTAATCTCAGCAATAACTAATCTAGTACTTTCTCTTAAATTTAACCCAACTATTCGTAAATTATAAAATAATACTTGAAGCACTTGTTTTATTGATGGTAATTTAGCACCACTAATTTGATGATCAATTGATTCTATTACAAAATATCGCCATCGGATCGAAGTCTTTTGTGTGCCATCGCTTTGTATTAAAACTGTCATATGCTTAAGCATTAAAGTGAGATATGTATATATTTGTCTCATTTATAAAAAGACTTCACTATTAAATTAAATTAATATTAAAATGTAATTCGTTAAAATAAGGTTCATTTTTCAAATAATTTTGAATAAGAAATAAAAAAACAAAACATTTTTAGTCCTATTTCTAAAAATAAAAACAAGGAGTGGCTTGAGGCACGGCTAAAAATTGTCAAATCGTGCTCAAATTTTTTTTTGTGTCTTTTGGACACCAAATGAAATGTTTTTAGTGCTTGCCGTGATACAAATTCGAAAAAATTAAAATAAGGACCGATCTAATGTATATATATATATATATACATATAATACATATAATATATATATATACATATAATATAATATATATATATACATGGGATTTATATATTTAAACTAATGCTATGCTATGCCTGCTGCACATATTTGCGTGTTCAAGTAAAAGAAGTAGCATACTTGTTTACATATGTGTTTTTTTTTTAACGAAGCTTTGAAAGCCCAGTCAGTGTGGGACTTGCACCCACTAAAACCCCTTCGAACGTCCTACGGCAATTCCCCTGGGACTACCGTTAAGTATTACGTCAGGAGAAACCGTCTGAGCCTATGCTCAATTCGTTCGTATGATGTCAGTCATCATCTGTCTTACTCGTAGTCTTTCTGCCACTCTGAGCTTCTTCATAATAACGGCACTGACGCTTTTGACGCAGGACCATACCTTTTCATCGTTAATCATGTGCAGAATTATATCGCCATTCGGTTCCATAATTAAGTCTGCAATTTTTGAGCGTTCTGCATCGAACCTTGGGCATTTTATCAGTATATACTCAGCTGTTTCCTCGTCTTCATGACACTCAGGGCACCAAGGTTCAGTGTCATGACCAAAACGGTGCAAGTAACTGCGGAAGCAACCGTGTCCGCTGAAAATTTGCGTCAAGTAATAGTCCATACAGCCATGTTGTCTGCTCAACCAACATTCAACATTTGTTATTACTTTGTGCGTCCATCGGCCTTGAGAGGATTCGTCCCAACTTCAATTTTATAAGGCGCTAGCTGTAACTTATGCTCTAAGAGCCATTCTTTGATTTTAGTAACGTTGCTGGCGCATGTGGCCTGTACCTCTGTGAGTGTTTTGGCAGCAATGGTGACTATAATATCATCAGCATATCCAATTATGCTAACACCTGTAGGCACTGGGAGTCTCAGAACCTCGTCATACAAAATGTTCCAGAGCAGAGGGCCCAATATGGAGCGCTGAGGGACACCTGCTGTTATATTATATGTTCGTGTGCCTTCGTCGGTTTTATACATAAGGCTACGGCATGATAAGTAGCTTCTTATGATGTGTATTAGATATGCGGGGATACCTTTTTTGATCATCGCCTCAATTATATGGCGCCAGCTGGCCGAATTAAATGCGTTTTTAACGTCTAATGTTATTAGGGCACAATACTTTTTGTTTCCGTTTTTCCAGCGTTTGCCGTCTATGGCTTTTTCAGCGATATTTTTAACATGTATTATTGCATCTACAGTGGAACGGCCCTTGCGAAAGCCATATTGGTTATTTGATAGGGCACCCGTCTGTATAATATGTTGTTCAATTCTACTATACATGATTTTTTCCAGCACTTTTCCAAGTGTGTCTAGCATGCATAGAGGACGATAAGAGCTAGGATCTCCTTCAGGTTTATTGGGCTTGAGCAGAAGAACGAGTTTCTGCCTCTTCCATATATGCGGAAAGATTCCGCCTTTCATGCAATTATTATATACTTTCAAGAAGAGAGGGATATTGTACCATATTGCTGCTTTTACTGCTTCCATTGGTATTCCATCTGGGCCGGGTGCTTTATTACTGCCAAATTTATTCACTGCTTCTTTAATTTCGTCATGCATTCTTGATTCATGATATTCTTGTTCAGCTGGCGGCGTCTGACATTCGAACGGCATGTGTCTTGGAAAGAGTGTTTCGACCACACTTTGCATAAACCTCGCACTAGTTGGTGTGCTTCTTTTAGAGCATTTAATTTTTGCCATAACTTCTTTGTATGCTCCACCCCATATATTAGAGTCAGCCATATCACACAGTTCCTTAAAACATTTGTCCTTGCTAACTTTTATTGCGTGAGTGTATCTCTTTCTATATATGTCATATTGGGATGTACCTATATGTCTTTGTGATTTTCTTCTAGCTGCCAGACACTGCTCTCTGAGGCTAGCAACCATACTTGTGTATGGTTCACAAAGAAGGGCTCGATCGACATCTTGCTCAATAACTATTTTATTTAGTAGTTCTTGTGCAGCCTCGCAGTGATTCAGGTTTAGTTGCAGGATCTTCAGTTTATGTGTTATTTTTTTTTAATACTGCCGCATAGGCCGGACATAACCTACTTGTAGTAGCGTGGCTAGCGTCCACACCCTTGGCATCACATATTATGCACTTACTCTCATTTTTACATTCTCGTGCTAAATGATCGTTTTGTCCGCATTTGAGGCAGCATTTGCTCCTATCTATTTTGTTTTTGCACGCTTTCGCTATATGGCCGAATTCTAGGCATTTAAAGCATCTAGTAGGAGTATCATAGGGTCGTACTCTACACATTACCCAACCTATTTTAATTTTACCATCTTGGAGCAAGGATGTTCCGACTTTAGCGAGTACATTAAGTACTGTAAGTATGTAAAATATTTCTGCACCGTTAATTTATAGTTATCCGCGGTATGTCTGCACAGCTTGGCTGCTAAACAGCGAATCATAATGAGTGACGAGGCACATTTTCATTTGAATGGATATATGAATAAACAGAATAGTCGGTTCTGGGGAATGGAAAACCCTCAAATTATTCATCAATTACCTTTGCATCCATTAAAAGTGACAGTCTGGTGAGCAATTTGGTCAGGAGGAATCATTGGACATTACTTCTTTGAAAATGAAAACGGCGTAACGGTAATTGTGAATGGGGAGCGATATCATGATATTATTGAAAACTTTTTAATGTCACAACTGCATGCTTTGGGCTTGATTAACATGTGGTATCAACAAGGCGGTGCCAATCACATACAGCCAGGATTACAATGGTATTACTGCGAGACCTCTTTCCACAACAAGTTATTTCAAGAAATGGTGATGTTGATTGGCCTCCACGGTCGCTTGATTTGACTGCTCCGGACTTCTTTTTGTGGGGATATCTGAAAAGCAAGGTTTATGCAAACAAACCAGAAACGCTTGAGCAACTCAAACAAAATATTCGTGATGAAATTAATGAAATACCGCGTGAAATGTGTGAGAATGTAATGAAAAATGTTCTCAAAAGGGCTCGCATTTGTGAGGCTAACAGTGGCGGACATTTATCTGATATTGTATGCCATACATAATTGCCGACATTAAATAAAACATTTATCAATATAAGATCCATTTTCTTTGATTTAATCAAAAATTATAAGCAAACAAAGTAGTATACCTTCTTGGCGGACACCCTGTATATTCTAGAAAACAGCAAATGTGCAGCCATATGTCGTAGTTTTATTGACTCACTCAATGTTTTGTATATATATGTATATTAGACCGGTCTTTATATAAATGAAGAAAATTATTTTTTCGAATTTATATCACGGCAAGAGCCAAAACCATTTCGTTTTGTGACAAAAAAAAACACAAAAAAAAAATTGTGCACGATTGGACAATTTTTAGCCGTGCCACAAGCCACTCCTTGTTTTTATTATTAGAAAGAGGACTAAAAATCGTTCTCTTTTTTTCAAAATTATGAACCTTAAACTAAGATATTTTAATGAATTACATATTAATATTATTTTAATTTAATAGTGAAGTCTTTTTAAAAGTGGGAGTATTGTGTGTTTATTCATTATTGTAATGAATTTGGCTCCTCTTTCAATTTGAGAACCTTGAACATAATCAAATCTTTCATTCCAATTCAATGGATCGACTTGCGAAAATTCTTTGGAAATTTCTAAGTGATCAAAGAACGCGTGTGTGCTTGAATTTACAAAATCGCTTAAATCTTTTTATGAATATGTTTCAAGGATATTTGTTGGATTAGCTATGATTCGCTTGCGTTTTTCTTTATTTGCTTGAACATCAATTGCTTCAACCTTTTTTCTCTTTATATCAACACTAACATTAGGATCGAAGAATGAAATACCGACTGCCTCTTCGGACAATAAGTGATTGCTAACTTGTTGTAGTAAAGCAAAAGATATATCTCGTTCAGGATAAGCAATTATTATACCCTCCACTTCAATGATGAGGGTATACTAAGTTTGTTCTTCCGTTTGCAACATCCAGAAGGAGGCGTCAGAGACCCTACAAAGTATATATATTCTTGATCGGCGTCAAAAACTGAGTCGGTTTAGACATGTATGTCCGTGTGTCCGTCTGTTGTTGGCACTCTCATGGGCGTGAATTTTGAGATATTAAGCTGAAATTTTGTACAGGCACTTTTAGTTTTTGCACGCAGATCGCTATTTAAAAGGGGCAAAATCGGTCATGAGCCTCGCCCACAATAAACAAAAATCTTTGTATCTACCACAAAAATTGACCTAGGAACTTGAAATTTGGTACGCATATACATAGTTATCCCATCTACCGATGTGCCAAAAATGGGTGCGATCGGATAACAGACACGCCCACAATTTTTAAAAAACCATACTTAACGTAAAAGTAGACTTGCATGCTGATACGTAATATGTACACTATTAGAAGGCGCAATATATATATATATATATTTGCCACGCCTTTTGTTGTAGAGGTGGAGGGTATTAAGGATTTGGTTTAAGCCAAATTTAGTTTTCTTACTTGTATTTTCAATTAAATTTAGGTCTTGATTTGGTGCTTCATTTGCTTTGTGTGAATCTAAACCAGGCTTTTACATAAATACCAACTATGAAAAGATAGACACATATTAAATTACATCGAAGTTTTCTGCAATGTTTCTGATGCTTGCGACGAATTGATGAACGATTTAGTATAAATTCTTCGATTTGTTGATCTAACGCGTCAGCAGTTACATTTAGAATATGAACTGCAGCACCATCACGGATTCTCCACTTATCCAAAGTTGAAGGTAATCTTGGTGTAAAAAAATCTGTTTTACCTCTTGGTACACCTGATGAAGTTTTGTTAGATTCATTTGGATTTACTTTTTCTGCTGATGTCGATTCTTCAATTTCAATGTCGTTTATGTCGCCAAAGTTAATCATACCCGTTTTATAACAATAATTATATCAAACATAATTTTATACCTCTTTGAGTCTGTTGTACGTATAATTTTTTTCGTTTATCTTCTTTTATTTTACGCTAGTCTTCTTGTTCTTTCGGGACTGCTTTTCGTTTTTCTTTTTGCTTAAGAATTTTATCTGTTCCAAACATACAACCTGATCTTCCTTTTTCTCGCTTTAATAAAAAGTCTCTGCCTTCTTGTAGTTTTATTAATTTCAATGCGTCTGCGTGTGCCATATCGAATAAATCATCCAATTTCTCTTAAAATTCAGTTTCATTCTTGTTTTGAGTTTCAGTTTTCCGACAATGATTCTTTATGGTAGATCTCCATTCATTGTATAATTATTCCATTTTGTCAATACAGTGTTTTTCGTGGTGTGTTGGAATTTGTGCTTTCTGCCAAAATGTGCTAATCTCAGCAATAACTAATCTAGTACTTTCTCTTAAATTTAACCCAACTATTCGTAAATTATAAAATAATACTTGAAGCACTTGTTTTATTGATGGTAATTTAGCACCACTAATTTGATGATCAATTGATTCTATTACAAAATATCGCCATCGGATCGAAGTCTTTTGTGTGCCATCGCTTTGTATTAAAACTGTCATATGCTTAAGCATTAAAGTGAGATATGTATATATTTGTCTCATTTATAAAAAGACTTCACTATTAAATTAAATTAATATTAAAATGTAATTCGTTAAAATAAGGTTCATTTTTCAAATAATTTTGAATAAGAAATAAAAAAACAAAACATTTTTAGTCCTATTTCTAAAAATAAAAACAAGGAGTGGCTTGAGGCACGGCTAAAAATTGTCAAATCGTGCTCAAATTTTTTTTTGTGTCTTTTGGACACCAAATGAAATGTTTTTAGTGCTTGCCGTGATACAAATTCGAAAAAATTAAAATAAGGACCGATCTAATGTATATATATATATATATATAATGTATATATATATATATATATGTAGGAATGTGGAGTTGTAGTGGTGCAGAGATGTAGAAGTGTGGAGTTGTAGTGGTATAGAAATGTAGAGCTGGAAAAGAAGAAGCAGTCAGTAGAGAAAAAGTTGCCGAAGTGTTACGTTGTTAAGAAGTCTAAGGGTTCAGTTGTGAAATGAAGTAGAAGCAATCGAATAGAGTAAAAGAAGTTATAGAAAGATTGTAGAGCTCACAGCAGTGAAGTGTACTGTATATAAAGAATTCAAAAACTTAAACGCTGATGTCGAACACTTTAAACTAAAACTAATACAAAATTATATATATTCTACTAAAAACTTATTTGAAACTAAAATGTTAAAATATACACTTAATATTAAACTATGTGTGATCACTATTATCTACTTAAAATGTAATTGATTAAAATACAATGAATAAAACCTAAAATTCAATAAAAACTATAAGAACCCTACAATTTTTGGGAGCTCGTCCGGGATTTGAAACAAAAAAAAAAAAAAAATAAAAAAAAAGTATAAGTACAGTAAGAAGAGTAAGAAGAAGAACATATCAGCGTAGTCACTAACAACAATAACAACAACAACAACGTGGAATTTAACTATAAAATGAAATAAGGGTGAAAACTGATCTAACACACACATACATCGAGAGTATAAGCAGAAAAGCAAGAGAGAGCATTCACGTATTCGTCACATGTACACTTACATGAGGCAGACGCTGTCTATTATATATAAAAAAAAAAAAAAAGATTTTTTTCTTTTATTTTATTAAAACATATATCCCTAGATTATAATTTTAGAGCCAATATAGTCAATAAGTCAATTAATTTTTTTTTCTCTCTTCAAATTTAACTTTCTAAATTTTTATATATTAATATTAACCTATTATTTTTTTAAGTGCTTTATATTCTCATAATTTGTGTCTTTAAAAACGTCTTCACTTCATTTTTTTATTGTAGGTTAACGGTATTGTAACGGTATTGTAACAGTATCAATATTAAACATGGACAAAGAAGTAGTGCTGCGAATGTTAGTTAGCGATTTAAGAGAAAAATTAAGAGAGTTAGGCCTAGAAACAAACGGTAGAAAAGAAGAGCTACAGAAACGATTACTAGAACATTTAGGTTTATCGGAAGAGATAGAAGAAATTGAGTCTGTTATGCCTGAGCATGAAGATGCTACGATAGGGAGTAATAAAAACAACTACAATTCTACATTTACTTTGAGAGACATAGAAGATAGTCTAACACATTTTACAGGGTCTGACTCATTAGACGTACAACAGTGGGTGCAAGAATTTGAAGATAACGCCATAACAGTTGGATGGGATGAAATCCAAAAATTTATATATGGTAAACAACTCCTAAGAGGAGCTGCAAAACTTTTTATTAGGAGCCAAGTGGGTATAAGAAATTGGAATGGGCTAAAACAGGCCTTAATAAAGGAATTCGGCGTGACTTTGTCTTCCTCTCAAGTACATAAGGCACTCCGTAGTAGGTCAAAACTGAACAATGAAACTTGTCGAGAATATTTATATGCACTCATGGACATAGCAAAGAGTATAGATTTAGATGAGCCTAGTTTGATAGAATACTTTGTTGAGGGGATACCAGATTCTAAACAGAATAAGTTACCATTGTATCAGGCTAAATCAATTATAGAGCATAAAGAGCAGATGAAAATTTACGAAAAAATTCAAAATAGACCACGAACACAAAACAATTTTAAAAAACGTGAGGAAGGAGTTACAAATAATAGTAGTAGCACGGATAAAAAATGTTTTAAGTGTGGCAATGCCTCGCATTTGGCAAAAAATTGCACTAGTAGCCAATTTAAATGCTTTAATTGTTTAAAACCAGGGCACCGTGCATTTGAGTGTAAATATAGAAAACCTGAGGTTAAACAGGAAAATATTAATACGTTTTCCCCTGTTAGGGTTGAATCAAGTATGAAATTTGTAACAGTTAAATTGTTAGACATTCAATTTTCGGCACTAGTGGATACAGGGTGTAGCATGAGTTTGATAAGCTATTCCATTTTTAATAAGATCAAGACTGAAAACGATATGATATTTGATAAACGTTGTCTTAGGGGAGCAGGTGCTGGTCTTTTTTATACTATTGGTTATATAGAGACATCAGTTGTTATTGATGGCATAGATTTGGATATAACATTCTTTATTGTAAACGACAGGGATATAGAGTATTCAGCTATACTAGGCTGCGATATATTAAAGAAAGTTAACCTAATATTCCGAGACAAGGGTGTCAAATTGGAAAAGTTGAATAAAGAATGTTGGATATCATATAATAAGGACGTAGGATTATTTGGTAGCGAGTCGACGGCAAACAATAATGAGGACTATATCTTAGGCAAAGAGCTTAGGGATATATGTTTGAATACAGAAGAATGGGACGCCGGGGTGGAAATAAATCATTTGGATAGGAAATATAAAGAAATGGTGTCCAATATCATAGACAGCTACCAAATAAACAAAACCAAATTATGTCCAATAGAAATGAAAATTTTACTAACTGACGAAATACCAGTTGCTCAAAGACCTAGACGAACTTCACATGAAGACCAAAAAATTATTGAAAGTCAAGTAGATTTATGGCTTAAAGAAGGTATAATCAAACCCAGTGTGTAGGAGTACGCGTCTCCAGTCTTATTAGTATCTAAAAAAGATGGTACTAAAAGATTATGTTGCGATTACCGCAAACTGAATTTAAAAATAATTAAAGATAATTTTCCTATGGCCATAATAGATAGTGTGTTGGAAAAATTGCAAGGAGCTCAGTTCTACAGCACTTTGGATCTTAAAGACGGATTTTTCCATGTACCAATTAACCCAGATTTAACTAAATATACGGCATTTGTTACGCAAAATGGACAATATGAATTTAACTACGTACCATTTGGTCTGTCTAATTCGCCAGCAGTATTCTGCAGGTTTATCAGTGCAGTTTTCAGCGATCTAATTAAACAAAATGTATTAATAGTATATATGGACGACATAATTATACCATCACAAACAGAACAAGAAGGTATCGAAAAACTCAAATTAGTTTTAAACATAGCTAGCCAAAATGGTATACAAGTAAAATGGGAAAAATGCCAATTTTTATGTAGTAAAGTTAATTTCCTAGGTTACATAATTGAAAAGGGAACAGTTATCCACAGAAAAGACTAAGGCTATAGAGAAGTTTCCGGTTCCAATGGACTATAAAAGTCTCCAAAGGTTTATGGGGTTAACAAGTTATTTCCGTAAATTTATAAGGAACTATGCACAAATCGCTAAACCTTTAACTGATTTGTTAAGAAAAAATAAGACATTTGAACTAACAGATGAAGCCATAATTGCATTTAAGCAATTGAAAGAGAAACTGACTAGTTCTCCAGTGTTACATTTATATAACCCAAAAGCAATTACGGAAGTGCATACCGATGCCAGTAAATTTGGGTACGGGGCGGTTTTATTCCAAAAGGATTCAGAAGATCAATGTTTTCACCCAGTCGAATATATGAGCCTCAAGACCAACAAGGCCGAAGAGAACTACCATTCTTATGAATTAGAAGTGTTGGCGATTATCAAGGCCTTAAAGAAATGGAGGGTATATTTGATTGGCATAAAATTTAAAATTGTAACAGATTGTAATGCTTTTGCAATGACTATTAAAAAAAGGGATGTACCAGTACGCGTTTCACGTTGGGCAATGTTTTTGCAGAATTTTAACTACATGATAGAGCACAGGACGGGGTCGCAAATGAGACATGCTGATGCTCTAAGTAGAGCAGCATGTTTGTTGATAGAAGACAGCCTCCGTCATAAGTTAAGGGAAGCACAAACTAGTGACGGGTGGACGAAAGCAATTAAAAAAATATTAGAGACTAGCAGTTATGAAGATTACTACATACAATTTGGTGTTCTATATAAAGACCCAAAGTTGGAGTTGATTGTAGTTCCATCATCAATGGAAACAGAAATCATTATGTTAGCTCATAAGGTTGTACATTTTAGCACTAAAAAGACTCAGGAATATATTGAAAAATATTTTTATATACCAAATGTTAATACAAAGGTACAACGTATTGTTTCAAATTGCATCGATTGCATTTTGATAAATGTAAAAGCAGGGAAAAAGGAGGGTTTATTAAGTGCAATAGATAAAGACAGTCAACCATTAGTTACATATCACAATATAATATAAATATATTTTCGTTGTGGTGGATGCATTTTCGAAATTTGTATGGTTGTACACGACCAAAGAGGCCATTTTAGAGAGACTTAGAACCCAAGCAACAGTGTTTGGAAATCCAAAACGAATAGTCACAGATCGAGGGTCAGCATTTACGACAGGAGTATTTAAAGAATATTGTGAGAAGGAGGGTATACAACATTTGTTAATTACGACAGGTGCACCTAGGGGAAACGGGCAGGTCGAACGCATACATAAGATTCTAGTTCCCATGCTAGCGAAATTATCTCGTAATGACCCCTCAAAGTGGTATAAATATGTAGATAGAGATCAGCAATATATTAACAATTCTCCTCCACGTAGCACAAATACTTCCCTTTTTAAATTATTAACTGGATGTGAAATGCGTTTACCCGACATGCCAGAAATTAAAACATACCTTGAAGAAGAAATAATAGAAGAATTCGATAAAAACCGTAGCGAATGTAGGGAAATGGCTAGAGAAGCTATAGGGAAAATTCAACAGGAGAATCGGAAATCATTTAATGCTAAAAGGAAAACGGAAGAATCATATGAAATAAACGAGTTAGTAGCCATTAAGCGAACCCAATTCGGTCCATACAAGATTGTCCGAAAAATAAGGCATGGTCGCTACGAAGTAGAAAAAGTAGGTGAGACGGAAGGACCAAACCGAACTTCGACAGTTGCGGAGTATATGAAAAAATGGTCTTGTGTATTCGAGGCGAATACAGAGTCAGAATAGCCGAATGTAGGAATGTGGAGTTATAGTGGTGCAGAGATGTAGAAGTGTGGAGTTGTAGTGGTGCAGAGATGTAGAAGTGTGGAGTTGTAGTGGTATAGAAATGTAGAGCTGGAAAAGAAGAAGCAGTCAGTAGAGAAAAAGTTGCCGAAGTGTTACGTTGTTAAGAAGTCTAAGAGTTCAGTTGTGAAATGAAGTAGAAGCAATCGAATAGAGTAAAAGAAGTTATAGAAAGATTGTAGAGCTCACAGCAGTGAAGTGTACTGTATATAAAGAATTCAAAAACTTAAACGCTGATGTCGAACACTTTAAACTAAAACTAATACAAAATTATATATATTCTACTAAAAACTTATTTGAAACTAAAATGTTAAAATATACACTTAATATTAAACTATGTGTGATCACTATTATCTACTTAAAATGTAATTGATTAATATACAATGAATAAAACCTAAAATTCAATAAAAACTATAAGAACCCTACATACGAGGTGTGTTCAAAAAGTAACGAGAATTTTTAAATTTCGCGGGTTTGGAGAGAGAGTTTTTTTTTATTATGTTGGTACACATGCCCCTGAAGTACGATAAAATTTTCAGCAATATTCATTGTTTACTTTTTAAGTGACAGCCGCTAACGTGAGACGTGTTTTTCGAGCTCGGCGATTTTCGTTAGTGAAAAAAAATGGATCAAAGAACCTGCATTAAATTTTGCGTAAAAAATGAAATAAAGTGTAGTAGTAGCGTAAAAAATGAAATAAAATGTAGTGTTCGTGAATTTTTGGCCAAAAACAAAACTGTAACAATGCCTCAGCCTCCATATTCGCCAGATATGGCTCCGTGAAATAAAGAGAACATTAAAAGGCCGTCGTTTTACAAGCATAGATGACATTAAAAGCGAATCGCTGAAAGAGCTAAAAGCTATTACAAAGATCGAGTTTCAAAAGTGTTTCGAGGATTGGAAAAAGCGTTGGCACAAGTGTATTATATCCGAGGGGGATTACTTTGAAGGGGACAAAATAGATATTGATGAATAAATAAATATTTTTTTCATAAAACAAAAATTCTCGTTATTTTTTGAACACACCTCGTATATATACATGGGATTTATATATTTAAACTAATGCTATGCTATGCCTGCTGCACATATTTGCGTGTTCAAGTAAAAGAAGTAGCATACTTGTTTACATATGTGTTTTTTTTTTAACGAAGGGGAAAGCTTTGAAAACCCAGTCAGTGTGGGACTTGCACCCACTAAAACCCCTTCGAACGTCCTACGGCAATTCCCCTGGGACTACCGTTAAGTATTACGTCAGGAGAAACCGTCTTAGCCTATGCTCAATTCGTTCGTATGATGTCAGTCATCATCTGTTTTACTCGTAGTCTTTCTGCCACTCTGAGCTTCTTCATAATAACGGCACTGACGCTTTTGACGCAGGACCATACCTTTTCATCGTTAATCATGTGCAGAATTATATCGCCATTCGGTTCCATAATTAAGTCTGCAATTTTTGAGCGTTCTGCATCGAACCTTGGGCATTTTATCAGTATATACTCAGCTGTTTCCTCGTCTTCATGACACTCAGGGCACCAAGGTTCAGTGTCATGACCAAAACGGTGCAAGTAACTGCGGAAGCAACCGTGTCCGCTGAAAATTTGCGTCAAGTAATAGTCCATACAGCCATGTTGTCTGCTCAACCAACATTCAACATTTGTTATTACTTTGTGCGTCCATCGGCCTTGAGAGGATTCGTCCCATCTCCTCTGCCATTCTCTATAGCTTTCTAGCTAAATTTCATCGAAATATCTCAAAAAATGCGACCTGTAGCTTGCGCACAAATTTAGATGGACAGACACGAGGACAGACAGACAGACAGACGGACATGGTTAAATCGATTCAGATTTTGATTCTGAATCGATCGGTATAATTGAAGATAGGTGTGGCATTTGCCGTTTAGGAATTACACACATCTTTGTGAACCTTAATTGAACCTTAATAAATGCAAACAATTGAGTTTTTCTAGATCTACCTCTCCTGTAGATGAGTACTATTTAGATGCAAATAAGCTTGAAATGGTTTCGTTATTTATGGACTTGGGCATATTATTTGATCAAAAACTGCGGTTCGACCTACACATAAATTATAGTATAAATAAAGCTAAATCGCTACTAGGATTTGTCGGGCAAAAGAGTTTAACGATCCTTATGTTTTGTAAACTAGTCTAGTTCGTCCCACGCTAGAATATGGTTGTGTTACCTGGTCACCGTACTATCGTGTATATATCGACCATATTGAAAGTATACAAAAGCAATTTTTACTTTTCGCTCTACGCGGTCTTGGATGGGCTCCGTCGAGAACCCTTCCACCATATTTGGACCGCCTAAGGCTCATAGATCTTTCCATCTTAGAAAATAGAAGATTATATCTAGGTATTTCCTTTATAATTAACCTAAATCATTACATTCACGAACTCTGTTAAGTGAAATAAATTTCCATATTCCAAGTCGTAATACACGTAACTATCTGCCAAACTACCTAACACATTGTAGAGCAAACTATGTCCTTTCCGCCGTTTATTAAAAGATTACAATGATTATTACTTCTTACTTGATCCATCAGATACCTTAAAAACTGTGCAAAAAAAAATTTAAATTATCTGTGGTTGCCAAACTTACACCTTTTGTACATGTAATTGTACTTTTAGATATAATTTATATATAAGTAGTATATTTTATACATGGCGTACATAGAGTACTTTAGTTTAAGCTTAGACTAAGTATTTTTTCAGAAGCTGTATCGATCCTGATTGTTGTTGTTTCATCGTTGCTGAATTGCAAACGTATAATTTAATTTAAATTTAGATTTAAGCAAAATTGAAACTTTTATTCTTAACTATGTATTATATATTATGTTAGCTGTTAAGATATAACTTGTAGCTAACAACATTAATGAAATAAAGATATAAAACATTTCAAATGCATCAAGGCTTTGGGTAGGTCAATATTATCAAACATTAAAAAATAAACGTATGTTTATTTCTTTGAGGGGAGGTGTTAATACTTGTTAACACTAGATAGACTAAGCAAGTCATTTTGACTGCTTTTTAATTTCAATTAGAAAAATGATTATGTATATATTGACAGAATTTCTTACAATTTTATGACTTTTTCTACAACATATGAATACGTTTATTAATGATAGTAGTTACTCCCCCTCCTTCATTTTCGGCATATATACACGTGTTATACCTATATGGACTAAAAGCAGTCATTTTGACTGCTTTCACTTTTTTTCGATTACCGTTCATTTTTTTTCGATTACCATTAGCTAATAACACATAAATACAACATAAAATCCTTTTTTTCAATTACCGCTACCTGATAACATATAAGTACAGACTAAAGTAGTACTTGCTATTCAAATCTTTATGCAGTCCAGTTAGAAAAAGTTCATTATTTTATTTCTTTTGCGCGCTAAATTCATGAAAAAAATGTCGAAAAGAAGTGATTTATTGAAAAAGCTAACGAATATAAGTGAAGAGTGTTCCGATGTAGAATCAGATGCAACAAACTCTGAGCTATCATCTGAAGATGAAGTGGATTATAGTGAAACATCTGACACTGAAGGTAGCGATGAAGAGTCGATCACCAGTGACGAAAGTGAAATCAATAAGTCCAGGAAAAGGTGTAAGGTGCTAAGTAGTTCTGAATCTGATGAAGGAATTGAAAGCACCTTTCAGGAGTCCGAAACAGCTGGCGATGGTACTGTGTAGTCAAAATTGAACGAAGGTGGAAGGAAGGTTACCATTTTCAAGGGTGTGTAAGAGCCAACAGGCTACGCATAAAAGAACACTATGGCAGATAATCTTATCAGTGCATTCTCCTTGATAATAGATAACTATATTATCAAACATATAAAAAAGTGCAGAGAAGAAGGCCGCCGAATTTTGAGGAACGATTGGACAACATTACCGAAAGTACGTGTATTTATTGGGATTTTATATGCTCATGGAGCCTACGAGACAAAAAATTTAAAACTGAGCTATTTATGGTGAGCAAAGTGAGGTTCCGAATTATTTAGAAAATCTATGGTCTTATCCATGGATAAGTTCAATCAAATCCTACGATTTATTCGTTGATATGGCGGATCAAATGGCCAGAAAATATACAGTAAAAGCTAGTTCTCGTTCCCAATATTTTGGATTTGGCTGCTATGAATGCTTGGATCCTTGGAAATGATAGGAATACATATACAAGGAAGAGAGCCCTTGTTTCAATTAGCAGAGTAGTTTTCCACAGAATACAGAGATGCAAGACAGAAAAATTCATCAGAACATGAAGATCCACAATAAGAAAACAAACAATTATGTATATGTGAAAAATGTCAAAAGTATGTTTGCGGAAAAAGATTGCCACTTTCATTGGCATAAAATTTACAAATAATAATGTATAAATTATTTTTTTCCAAGTGAAGTAACTTGTTATATAACTGTAAATAATTTAAAAAATGTTAAAAATTAATTTTAAAAAAATTTCTTTGCGTATGTTATTCTTTCACAAAGCAGTCACTTTGACTGCTTTTAGTCCATTCAGTCTTTTTAGTGTTAATTAACGAAGAAATTTTGTTTTTAATGTAATAATACTTTTAGTCAATCTTTATGTAGAATTATTTATTGTTTCTAACATTGAAATAAAACATTTGTATGTTATAATATAATGCCCTGGATTAAATATCTATTCATTTTTATCTGAACGAAAAGTAATTGCCATCCTTCCAGCATTTTCCACTCTTACACCACCATTACTTCCAAGAAAAACCTTTTCATTTCACGTGTTTAATTAGAGAAACAAGCTTTCCTTTTTATTTTCATTACTTTAATTAATTCATTTTCAACTTTGATCATCTTTTTTGTGTTTTCTTCTAATTCGTGTTATTTTAATTCCAATTGCAAAATACTTTAATACTTATTTAAAAAAAAATAAAACACAAACATTCTGTTTTGTGAAAAAGAAAAGATGATAAATTTCTGTCTTAGTTTTCTTCAACTTCAACCTCTTGTTCCTCCTCAAATTCGGCATCTTCATCGGCAGTGGCCTCTTGGTATTGCTGATATTCCGACACCAAATCGTTCATGTTGCTTTCAGCTTCAGTGAATTCCATCTCATCCATACCCTCGCCAGTGTACCAATGCAAGAAAGCTTTGCGGCGGAACATAGCAGTGAACTGTTCAGAGATGCGCTTGAATAGTTCTTGAATGGCAGTGGAATTGCCAATGAAGGTGGCAGACATTTTTAAGCCTCGTGGTGGAATGTCACAAACGGCAGTCTTTACATTATTCGGTATCCATTCAACAAAGTACGAACTATTCTTATTCTGAATATTGAGCATTTGTTCGTCCACCTCCTTCATGGACATTCGGCCACGGAAAATGGCGGCCACGGTTAAATAGCGGCCATGACGTGGATCACAGGCAGCCATCATGTTCTTGGCATCAAACATTTGCTGGGTTAATTCGGGTACGGTGAGGGCGCGGTATTGTTGGGAACCTCTCGATGTTAGAGGGGCAAAGCCGGGCATGAAAAAGTGTAGACGTGGGAATGGTACCATGTTCACAGCCAACTTACGGAGATCGGCATTCAGTTGGCCAGGGAAACGTAGACATGTGGTAACGCCAGACATAGTCAATGATACCAAATGATTCAAATCGCCATAAGTGGGTGTGGTCAATTTCAAAGTCCGGAAGCATATATCATACAAAGCTTCATTATCAATGCAATAGGTTTCGTCTGTGTTCTCTACCAGCTGGTGCACCGACAAGGTGGCATTGTAGGGCTCCACAACGGTATCGGATACTTTGGGTGATGGTACAACGGAGTAGGTGTTCATAATTCTGTCGGGATATTCTTCGCGGATTTTCGATATAAGCAATGTACCCATACCGGAACCGGTGCCACCGCCCAATGAATGTGTCAATTGGAAACCTTGCAAGCAGTCACAAGATTCAGCCTCTTTTCTCACAACATCCAAAACTGAATCAACCAATTCAGCGCCCTCGGTGTAATGACCCTTGGCCCAATTGTTGCCAGCACCCGACTGACCAAATACAAAGTTGTCAGGGCGGAAAATTTGTCCGAATGGTCCCGATCTCACAGAATCCATAGTGCCGGGCTCCAAATCAACTAGAATGGCACGTGGCACATATTTGCCACCAGACGCCTCATTATAGTAAACATTGATGCGTTCTAATTGTAGATCGCTATCGCCATGATAAGCACCAGTAGCGTCAATGCCATGTTCATCGGAGATAATTTCCCAGAACTATATAACCACAAGACACAATATAATAAAAAAAAAAAACAGATTAGTTCTCATGTAAATACAACCTATTATAAAGTAATGAAACTCTATTTTTAAAGTAGTTACATACTAATATAGATTTCTATATATATACGAGTATATGTATGCATGTATAAAAAACAATACATCATTTTCTAATGAGTCACAATCATTGAACAAAACTTGTAAAGAAGGTCCACAAGCAAACAACATGAAACGAAAAGTGAAGGTGGCTGACTGACATCACCTCTATTTAGCATAAAAGGTTATTGCTGCATTTGTATATAAAAGCCAACCGACCAAAAAGCCAATTCTCATTAATAACACAAATGACAAATGCTGTCTACATTGATGAATTGCGGTAAAAAAAAACATGTAAGACAACTAAATTTGGCTTAGACCAAATCTTAAATACCCTCCACATCTACACGAAAGGGCGTGGCAAATAAATATATGTATATATATTGCGCCCTCTAATAGTGTACGTCTTAGCATGTAAGTCTACTTTTACGTTAAATGTTTTTTAATTGTGGGCGTGTCTGCTATCCGACCGCGCCCATTTTTGGCACGTCAGTCAATAGGATAACTATGTATACGTGTACCAAATTTAAAGTTCCTAGGTCAACTTTTGTGGCAGATATAAATATTTTTATTAATTGTGGGCGTGTCTATAATCCGAGTACGCTCATTTTTGGCATATCGACGAAGATAATATTCATAGATATACATACCAAATTTCAAGTTTGTAACTCATATTTTGTGGTAGATAAATAGATTTTTATCGATTGTGAGCGTGGCTCTTGACCGATTTTGCCCATTTTAAATAGCGATCTGCGTGCAAAGACTAAAAGTGCTTGTACAAAATTTCAGCTCAATATCTCAAAATTTACGCCCGTGAGAGTGCCAACAACAGACGGACACACGGACATACATGTCTAAATCGACTCAGTTTTTGAGGCTGATCAAGAATATATATACTTTGTAGGGTCTCTGACGCCTCCTTCTGAGTGTTGCAAAGGGAAGAACAAACTTAGTATACCTTCATCACTGAGGTGGAGGGTATAAAAACAGAGAAACAAAATTATATATAGGTTGGTGCATTATGTTATGAAAAACGTAAGCAACTCTGCAGTGGACATCTGTTCTTTTTAAGTGTAGTGTGGGCTTGTTTCAATCTAAAAAAAAAAAACCTTTTATATATATATACGACACAATCAGCAGCAATGAAGCCGCAAAAGGCTGCAGATTAGATTAAATACGAGAAACTATTTGGAAAAAATTAAATTGAATAATATAATATATCAAGTGGTGTAGGGTATTTGATGGTCGGGCTTGACCGACTATAATATTTTCACTTGTTTTATTGTTTGTTTATATAAAAAAACAAAAAAAAATTTGTAGAGAGGGGTTCTAAAAATGGTCCAATCCGGCCCATTTTCAAAAGGGTTTATTTTTGGATCAATGCTTTTCCGCGTATCAAATTTCATCGAAATACCTCAAAAAATAATAGGATATCGTATGAGGAGGGGTTCTAAAATTGGTCCAATCCGGTCCATTTTCAATAGGGCCAATACATGTGCTTGTACCAAATTTCAAAATATCTCAAAAAATGCGACCTGTAGCTTGCGCACAAATTTAGATGGACAGACATGAGGACAGACGGACATGGTTAAATCAATTCAGATTTTGATTCTGAATCGATCGGTATAATTGAAGATGGGTGTGGAATTTGCCGTTTAGGAATTACAAACATCCGCACAAACTTAATATACCCTTTTCCACAGGGTGTTGCAGGGTATAAAAACAAGATATAAGGTGGAAGACACCAAACATAAATGATGATGTCACATCTTTGTAAGTAGTTATTGTACTCCCCACCTTAGTAATGAGGGTATGCTAAGTTTGTTGTTCCGTTTGCACAGAAGGAAGCCCACAGAGTACGTATATTCTTCACAGCATCAAAATCTGAGTGTAGCTGGACATCAGTGGTAGTGAAGTTTGGGCATAATACACCCATGTCCACAATTAACAGGAATCTCGCACAGCCACAAAAAAATTTATGTACATATTTATCATTGGGACATCGTTTGGCCAAATATGGACGTATGGTCAGTTAATAGAGTCGACCTCTATTTACAGAGAAACCTTACTTAGGCAAGAATTGGGTTGTTGCGTAATACAAAAACTAAAGAGGGCTTAGTCATAATCTACGCCCATTGTTTGCATGAAACATCGACATAGAGGGTATTAAACTGCAATTACTTTTTTGCCTTACATAGAAAAACAAACCAAACTGGTTTGGAAACACAATTCTAATCTCATAACATACTCCCTCTTACGTTGTAGCAAACTAATGAATTTTTACATTTTTACATCTAATGTGAGAGGTGGTTTTTAATTAAATTCCAATCACAATAGAATGTTATTTAAAATACATATATATTGCCGCCTATTTCTGCAAAAAAATGTTTGCCATCTTTATATGTACATATAAAATGGCCAGATATGTACCCATATCTACACATGTTTTAAAACTTTAACTCTATCAGTTAATATTAATAGGATCATTTCTTTTATATATTTTTTTTAAGAAAGCTACTTTTTATTTATGAAGTGAAATCATGCTTTTATAATATGCAGAAATATAATTTATGGCACTTCATGCCGTTATTTTTGCTTGTGCACAACAGGCAATTTCTCTCTCTCCCTTAGTACAATTTACCACGTATATATAAAGAAAGCGTCTTTACATTCGCTCACTTAAGAAATTTATAATAAAAAGCAACAGATCTAAAAAAAAAACTAAGTAACGCAACATTTACGGATTAAACTGTATTGTACATAAAATATACATAATATATATATATTTTTATATATATACATGTATAAAAACCGGAGTTGCGTTGAATACAAAATTCCAATTGGCGATTAAGTCATCATTTAACATTTGAAAACGAATGAAATTTAATAAAACTATTAATTTAAGAAAAGAAAATAACTGAGGAAACATGTTTATTTTAATTTTTTAGTCAAGAACCTGCGATGCAAAAAACTTTTACCTTTCGCTCTTTTTTCTCATATATATAAAAAGTCTTAGAAAAGCCGACTAGATCTCTTACAAAATGGCCGACTTTAATTCAATATGTATGCTTAATTAACTTTTCACTTACCTTAGCTCCGATTTGGTTTCCGCATTGACCAGCTTGAATATGAACAATTTCCCTCATATTGATTGTAGTTTTGGTATTTTTACTTCTCACACACACAAATATATATAAATATAAAATAAATTACTTAAAAGGGTTTATAAATAAACTCTTTCGAACTTTTTTTTTTCTCAATAAACACGTACTTAAAAACACACAACCCCTTTACCAAACGGTCGAAAACTTTCTGAAATTAAGAACAGCAAGCGTTTTGCCTTTTCATCTTTAGTAGACAACGCCCAGCCAATTTTTCGCTTCCCTACCAACGCGTTTACAGATTACGGTATCGATGTGTGCAGAAAACATGGTTGTATTCGGTTTGTATTGTTTTATAAATTACGGGGTTGTAGGGTGTTAGCAGAGAATTAAAAAACAGAGATGGAGTGTCATTCTCTTTAAAATTTGTTAACAGAACCTCAAGATTTATTTCGAGGCCCACTATATTTTACATTTTCATTGTATGAATACAAGCAAATGTATACACAAATATGTTATTTGTTATGCTGACTTCTGTTAACAAACATGGTTTGTGTTTACTTGCTGAACATGAAGACAAAATGCATAAATGGTCGAAAAGTGAAAAAAGCGAACGATGACAAATTAAAGAAAGCCTTTTTTTCATTTATTAATTATTTATTTATTATAATTATAATATATTAAATTATATACACTTCATAATATTTAAATTACGTACACATAATATATTAAATTCGAACGTATAAATGTTTTCGCCAAAAGTAGGCTGTAGGAAGCCAAGGCCATAGTTAAGTTATATATATTTAAGTATATATAGAACGCACTTCCTAAGCAATGCTTGGAATATTTACCCACTACAACAAAGAAGGCTCTGGGGTAAAGCTAAAGCTAAAGGGAAAATGAGAAAAAAAGCACGGAAAAATATTATTATAATGTCAATTCAATAATTTATTATTATATATAAATAAAATAATGAAATAATTTATAATAAGGAGACGTTCAGTTTGGCCAATTTCCTTGGTTGTAGGAGCTTTTCAGGCGGAGCGTTTATTTTTTCGTAAATAGTCTTCATACACTATAAGTGTATATATATATTTGTAAAAACTATAAACTTTTCTGTTTCTTAATTCTCTGATAGAAGGAAGTGTTTTTGCTTCGGATTCTCATTTTTTTTCTCTCTCTCTCAGAGAACAATAACTTTTTAAAACTTTTTAACTTCACATACGTCAAAAATACTGTATTATAAAAATATGTGTGTGTTTAAATACTGCAACTGTTTGTAGAAAATGATACTTTTTTGTTATGGCATCTTGCCAAAATAGTAAATAGGACAAATAAAAAAAAAGAAACGAGTAATAATTAATGATCTTATATATATACTCATTTCATTTACTGCCCTTCTTAGTCATTCACATACTTATCTATATAAGTAAAGCAAATAAAAAGGGAGAAAATGGAGCATCATTTATGGGATATGTTATTATTGTTATATTATTATGTTTGGGGAGATTTATTATACATATGCAATTAATTGGGTGACGCCACTTTTGGACATTAACAGACTAATGTAATAATTTTGCAACCTTTCAATTAATGTTTATACTGTTAGTGTGGGCGGTTAATTGAAATACGAATTTGTTAGATTAAAAGTTGAAGAATAACAAGTACATTATTTCCAAGTCATAGGTAGCTTTTTTTTAATATGTTTTATGTTTAACTATGAACAGAAACTATTTTTTAACAAATGCCTATTTTTATTGCCCTTTTGATGCTGCAAGTATTTTGCGTATACAGTGGCTCACAGCTTATTTGGTACACTACCCTTTATAGAAATAAAACCACTGTAGCTTCTAAACTATTAAAGCTATCAACGAAATTTGAACGCCA
The DNA here is from genome assembly GCA_963971445.1 of Ornithomya chloropus. Lineage (NCBI taxonomy): Eukaryota > Metazoa > Arthropoda > Insecta > Diptera > Hippoboscidae > Ornithomya > Ornithomya chloropus. The sequence continues at coordinate 2,941,674 of OZ020531.1, forward strand.
AGTTGTTGTTGTATGTTTAATGAACATTGAAAACAAAAAAAAAATTCAAAAGAATATTTCTAACTGTCTAATAATAAGAACTTTGTTGTAACACATCAAAAATACATGTCACAGCTTATTTGGTACAGTTATTTCTGTGCACTTAAGTATAGACTAGTCCTAACATTTTTCACTATTTTTCTCTTCTCTGCCTTCTTGGTAATATTTTCAATCATTTCAAGTACTAATTTTGGTAATTTAAAATAACTGTCAATCAAAACACGTAATTTAAAAATGGGTCGTCGTACAACTATTGAACAGCGTGAACTGGTCCTAAATCATTATGAAAATGGGCACTCGGTACGGAAAATTGTTGACTTTGTGAACTTGAGTAAATCTCCAGTTCAAAATATTATCCACTGCTTTATTAATGAAAACCGCGTAAAGGATAGAGGCAGAAATGCACCTAACAAAATCTTCAATGAATCTGATGAGAGATTTATTGTAAGAAAAATATGGGCAAATCTGAGGCTATCTGCACCAAAAGTGGCTTGTGAAATTTAGAATGGATTAGGCAAGTCATGTAGTGCCGAAACAATTCGTCGAGTACTCCGTAAGTCTGGTTTTAATGGTCGAGTAGCTCGTAAGAAGCTATTCATCAGTAAAAAAAATAAACAAAGCCGGCTTTCATTTGCCAAAGAACATGTCGAGAAGAATTCTGAGTTCTGGAACTCAGTTATTTTTGCAGATGAGTCAAAATTTAACATCGGCGGTTCCGACGGCATGTCCTACGTTTGGCGAAAACCAAATACTGAGCTGAATAAAGAAAACGTTAGTAAACGTTAAAACCACTGTTAAGCATGGCGGAGGAAGTGTATTAGTTTGGGCATGTATGTCAGCAACTGGAGTAGGTAGTTTAGTGTTTGTTGAAGGAATAATGGACAAAAATATGTACCTCAACATACTAAAAAACAATTTGCTCCAAAATGCAACGAAGCTTGGTATGCGCGATAATTTCCGCTTCTATCAAGATAACGACCCAAAACATAAGTCAACAATTGTGGAGACTTATCTAATAAGGAATTGCCCCCATTTAATGTCACCACCGACTCAATCACCGGACTTTAATGTTATTGAAAATTTGTGGTTTTTATTGGATAATAACATTAGGAAACACAACATAACAAGCTAAAATGAACTGAAGAAGGCGTTGTTGGAAGAGTGGGGTAAAATTAGCCCAGATGTTACCTAAAAGCTGGTAGATTCAATGCCAAAGAGGCTACAGAGTACTATAAAAGCAAAAGGGTACCTATACAAAATATTAAATATACTAATATTTATTATTTTTAAATAAAAAGACAACTGTACCAAATAAGCTGTGACATGTATTTTTGATGTGTTATAACAAAGTTCTAATTATTAAACAGTTAGAAATATTCTTTTGAAATTTTTTTTGTTTTCAATGTTCATTAAACATACAACAACAACTTGGCGTTCAAATTTCGTTGATAGCTTTAATAGTTTAGAAGCTACAGTGGTTTTATTTCTATAAAGGGTAGTGTACCAAATAAGCTGTGAGCCACTGTATATACGAGTATAATATATATTAGAACTTACTTACATTATACAATTCATGTAAAAATTGATCAATTGTTAGAATCTACAAAAGCAGCTTAACCCACGTCAAAACAACAAACACCTTGTCTGGTGACTACAATATTTATGAACAGGAAGAATTATTTATTTGTTATACCCTACACATCACATGTGCATAAAAGTATATAATATTAAGTATGACGGTTAGGTAATCACTCATTACTTTTGGCTTTGGCATATAGATAACGTTGCCTTATCGACCCAAACTTTCCAAGGATAATGGGACACTCTCCTTTAAATAATATTTTTAAGTCCAGATATCAGTTGGCCTTATTGAATTTCACAAGCATACATAAAACTCTACGTTTGAGAACTTGGACTAGCACAATATTTACGTTGATTCCCTGATCGCCCAAATCCATTAATAATAAAAATAATAATTATAAATTACATTCTTTTTAGGCCACTCTTTCTATATATTATGTTTCCGTTTAATAAAATCAAAATTCAAAATGTTTCAGTGTAAATGTAACAGTGCTTTTAAAACTGTCCTAATAGTTATGTAGTATGTACGTGAAATTATATATAAAAAATATTCTTGGAAAAACCAGTTCTTATATGGTCTTCATGGTGCTTGCTTACGAATAGAGTAAACAATTCAAGCAACTACCAACCGACCGTGTTACCATCTCCAATTACAGGTGAATAAGAAAAAACAAAAAAGGACAAACGACCATACCCAAGTGTAATCACATTATTGCTAACTAATTAATTTGTTTTGGGGAAATAAATAAATTTTATAACAAATCGAAAAGGAACACACAATCATATAACAAAACCGTTTTATAAATTAAATGGGTATTCATTGTTATGAAATGGTTTATTTAAATGTTGGCTGAGACGGCGCCATTAATATATGAAGGTAGAATAATGATTTTTAATGCCAAACTAATTAATTTTGGTATGTAAGATGAAGAACTCATAATTCGGGCAAAGATAAATAAAGAGATAAATTTTTCACGCTTTTCATTCCTCTCTATGGACGGATGAATGCATGGATAAATTTATGCCAAACAACAACAACAATACTTAAACTTGTAAGAAGAACAAATTATTTACATACATACGTATATAATAAGCGTGCCCTTATAATACCCTACATATATGGTGGGGGTAATTCTAAGTTTGTCATTACGTTTGTCTCTCCTACAGGTGGAGGCCTCAGACACCCTACAAAGTATATATATTCTTATCCAGCATCAAAAACTGAGATGAACTGGACATTTTATGCCCGTATATTCGTTGCAATTTTCACGGTCGTAAATTTTGAGATATTGAGATGAAGTTTTTATGTAGGCATGCAAAACGCTATTTAAAATCTGTGAAGAGCCACGCCCACAATCAAGAAAAATCTATTTATTGTCACAAAAATTTACCTATAAATTTGGGCGTGATCGGTTTACAGACACGTCCAAAATTGACAAGACACCATACTCAGCGTAAAACTCGATTTGACAGCTCATACATAATTCATACACTATTAATCATCATAATCATATCACGCCCACTTTTTGTATGTAGATGTGGAGGGTATTTAAGATTTGGCTTAAGCCAAATGTAGTTGTCTTAATTATTTTGGCATCAGCTTATAATAATGACAATTTTAATTTCAACTGTGTATACTAATTAACTGTCAATTAAATTAATTAACTGTTGCTTTCCATTCATTCCATCAACCAACAAACCAACAAAACGTCGCTTTGTTTCGTGACCATCAATACCCTAAAAGACGTTCAGGCGATACGTTGTGCGGACTTTCATCCAGATGGAAAAATTTATGCGGTTGGCTCCAATTCGAAAACCTGAAGGATATGCTTATATCCCACGGCCATAGATACGTAGGTGTACTCTCCGCTAATTACTGAATCTTGATTCATGACATATATAACAATTTTTATGTTTTTTCTTAGTAAAACAGAACATTCCTTGCAGCAGCCTACCGTTATATTTAAACATATCAAACATCATAAAGGTTCTATTTACTGTATGGCATGGTCGAGAGATGGCAAATTCATAGCAATTGGTTCCAATGACAAAACAATTAAAATTCTACATTATAGCAGTGAAAATAAACAATGGGAAGGTGAAATTGAACTGACCATGCATGATGGCACTGTTCGTGATTTGTGCTTTATGGAAGACAGCAACAGTGACAGACATTTTTTAATAAGTGGTGGGGCTGGCAATAATAAAATTTTTATAACCGATTGTATGGCTTTAACGCCATTAATTTTATATTGGCCACAAGGGTCATATATTTTCTGTATATAGTTGTCAGAAAAATGCTTTTGTTACCGGATCTCAGGCATGTATCAAAGCGATGTTCCAAAAAACAATTTATAGTCGGTCCAGACTGATCATCTAATGCTCTACTCTAGGTGCTTAAATTATGTATCCTATTAGTTTAGTTGTAACAGTAAACTGAGAGGCGTTGCTTTATAAGCTTTTATGTGATAGAAATTTGTTATAGTTCATTATTAAACTAATTAACTATTATTCACCAACTCTTGTCAAAAAATATTAGGATTTAAGATTTTTGGCCATATAAAGACGACTTCTTTATAATAAAACATATATGTGAAGGGGTTTTAAAAATTAGTCGGTTTGATCCATTTCCAATTTAAGATTTGGCCAAGACATAATCTTGCAGCAAATTTCATCAAAATATCTCAAAGAAAGCGACGATTAACTTAAGCAAAATTTACATGGACAGGCGGACAGAGTTAAATCGGTTCAAATTTTCATTCTAAATCGTTCGGTACAATTGTATGTGTATGTGGCATTTACCTGCATAAACTTAATAAACCCTTCCTTTGCCACATGTTGTGTAGGGTATCCAAATTATGATCGGTGAAAATAATAATAAAGTCATTTCTATATTAACTACATCAGCTGACAAAACAGCCAAATTATAGGCAATACCGCACGTTGGTGCATGAATTTCAAAAGTAAACTAGAAAATTGATGTGAATCTATATACCACTTGATATATTATATGCAATTAAATTTTTTTCTTTGAAAAATGAAAAAAATTTATTTTTCTATACCTACTTGTATATTCAAAAATTTCCAAATGTTGCAATTCGCAAGTCAGATTCTTTTTTTTATATTTTGTAGGGAGGGGTTCTGAAAATGGTCCAATCTGGTCCCTTTTCAAAAGTTTTACTTTTGGGTCAATGCTTCTCCGCGTATTAAATTTCATCGAAATATCTCAAAAAATAATAGGATATCATATGGGGAGAAATTCTAAAAATAGTCCAATCTGGTCCATTTTCAATTGCAATAGGGCCTTTGGGCCAATACATGTCCTCGTACCAAATTTCATCAAAATATCTCAAAAAATGCGACCTGTAGCTTGCACACAAATTTAGATGGACAGACACGAGGACAGACGGACATGGTTAAATCGATTCAGATTTTGATTCTGGATCGATCGGTATAACTGATGGTGGGTGTGGCATTTTCCGTTTAGGAGTTACAAACATCCGCACAAACTTAATATACTCTTTTCCACAGGGTGGTGCAGGGTGTAAAAAAAAGAAAAAAATCTAATAAAAATTATATATATTGGTAATCATTATCATGTCAAAAGCCACGCCCACAAATAGCAAAGCATTGGTTTTTTTTTTTCTTCTTAGTTTTTTACGCATGTGTACTGTTGTTGCTTTTTGAGGACCGAAAATAGCGAAGCATTGGTTTTTTTTCTTTTTAGTTTTTTACGCATGTGTACTGTTGTTGCTTTTTGAGGGCCGAAAATAGCGAAGCATTGGTTTTTTTTTCTTCTTAGTTTTTTACGCATGTGTACTGTTGTTGCTTTTTGAGGACCGAAAACAGCAAAGCATTGGTTTTTTTTGTTCCTAGTTTTTTACGCATGGGTACTGTTGTTGCTTTTTGAGGACCGAAAATAGTGAAGAATTGGTTTTTTTTGCTCTTGGTTTTTTACGCATGTTACTTTTGTTGCTTTTTCTATGCTTATAAGCAAAGCAAAGGGAATACCATGGTTTGCACATACAAGGCAAACAAGTGTTTGTGATTGTGGCACACGACTTGGGTTGTTTTTTAAAGAGAATTCCATAGATCACAAACATTTATACGCATGTAATTTCATATATTATGAATGAATGAATATGTAATTATTAAATGAAAATAAGGCTGCTTTCTATTACGTTCTTCGTCCCACTTTTCCACTTTTCGACCCTTTATACATGTTTGCTTGATGTTTAGCAAAGTTTTTTTTTTTCAAAAATTTTTATTGCAGAAACGTATCTAGCGAGTCCTTAAGATTTGTATAAAATCAAAAAAAACCAGCCACATTCGATAGAACAAGTCAGTGGAACGAATTCGGTAAATACGATATTTGTGCTTTTTACGATAACTTTGACCGTACGATATGGGCCTTGAGATTTTCTTGAGATTCTGCCGCCAAGTATTTAAGAGAGTGACACTCCGTCTCTGATTTGAAGTCTCTGCCTAAACTAAAATTAGTTTTCTTACTTGTTTTTGTATAGAATTCTTGAATTGGTTATTCTTTTTTTTTTTTTATTATGATTATTATTATTTTTTCTTTTTCTATTAAGTATTCTGGTTGTGGTTGTTGTTATTATTATTATTATTATTGTTGTTTGCTTGTAGTAGACAATAAACCTATAACAATTCATACTGACGTAGATGCATTCTCTGTATTATGTCTCGACAATCATTAAATACTCGTTTAATGTTTTCCGTATCCACAGCACAAGTGAAATGCGGATAACAATAATGTTTGCCATCACCGCTTGCCGTAGAAATACGCTAATAATAATAATAATAAAATCATTAATTTAAATACAAGTGTGTAATTATAATTAAGGAAATAAAGAGAGAGAGAGAAAAAGTAATCTTACCAAAAATTCATCACGTATGAAATATTTAGCTCTTATAACTTCGGGATCATCGCCAGACTCAACTATTGCATCACCTGGTAAACAAACAAACAAATAAACGACATTTTGTTTCTTTATTAAGTAAATTATTTATCAACTTTTATGTTATTGCATGAAGCCAAGTCGATGTAAAATTTCAATTATTATTTTCAATTTCAGAATTTGTCTTAAAATTTAAAAGAGAAAGTTTCTATACCTAGCAACACTTGGGGCGAGGGAGTCATTTCTTAAACCCACCTTTCTTTATACCCATCAAATCCGAATCACTTTCAGTAATAATTTTATCAGTCTTTCCGCCCGACCATTTGAATTTTCATGTTAACTTAATTTGTGCCCAACTTACTTGGTGTTTGATATTTATTAAACTCGCCAAAATAATCGGAAAGTTTACTTTTTCCGGTCTTAATTTTCTCGGCTAATAAATCTTGTTTGTTCAGAAATAGAATGACCGATATTGTGCGCAACCATCTATACAAATTCGAAAATTTAGTTTTCTCACTTGTTATACTGTACACATGACATGGGCCGTGTGATTTTACCTATTATTCCAAATGCTTTTGAATAATTCCAAAGATTCTCGTAAGCGATTTTGTGTTGGATCCTCACGCAGTACCATATTATAACTAGAGCAAGCAGTTACAAAGATTATTGCAGTAACGTCATTGAAGCACTGTATCCACTTGCGACGTTCATCCCGTTGGCCACCCACATCAAACATACTGCAAACAAAACATTGTATGCGTTAGAAAAAAAAAAGAAGAAAACACGATACTTGGAAATTTACACACTTACTGAAAATTGACTTTGTCAACTTGAAATCTAGTCTCGAATATACCCGAAGTTAATACACGACATCTGAGAATGTCTTGTTCATTTGGTGTATAATTTGGTTGTTTAATTATGCTGACTCGATCCAAAAAGCTACAATCGAAAAAGGAAAAAACCGAAATCAATAAAAACATTTTTTTTTTATTGCAATTTTCAAATGTTACAGCCCGAACACAATCGAAGCTTCTAGGTGTACTTACTACTTTGCACAATCGATCAATTGATATTCATTTGATCTTTCAAATGTTGTCAAAACACCTTTATCCTTCCACAACTCTTCGGTGTGTTCATAAAATTCTGACGGATAATTGAAATCTGGACCTAATGTTAACATACAACGAAAACGATGTAATATTTCATATTTATAGAAATAGAGAAATTTTAGCTGAATACAATACCTGAAGCATAGTCTTGTATATATTCAACTCTGGTTTCATTCTCTTTTTTCTCTAACAGTATAGGTGGATTTAATGTGCTCATGGCACCAGTAATAGTCTGAATAAATAAAAGAAAATAGAAAATAAAAATAAATAAACACATTATAGTCGGCTATAACCGACTCATTTAACGAAAGCAGAAGAAGAAAACGTCAACATAACGCATTAATTTAACGAATTAGAACGAGCAATCCAGATAATAATACAATAGAATTTACTTGAGTGAACAAAATACCACAAGAAGACAGAGCTTGAGATCCATTTCAAGAGTACGAGAAGAGCAGACTACACCATTTTAAGGTTAAATTGAGAACTTCCAAATTATAATTGAGAACTTGCAAATTGAAATTGGGAAACTGAAGTTTTAAATTGAGAAAACCAAATTGAAATTGAGAAAACCAAATTGAAAATGAGAAAACCAAATTGAAATTGATAAAACCAAATTGAAATTGAGAAAACCAAATTGAAATTGAGAAAACCAAATTGAAATTGATAAAACCAAATTGAAATTGAGAAAACCAAATTGAAATTGAGAAAACCAAATTCAAATTAAGAACTTCCAAATTATAATTGAGAACTTCCAAGTTCAAATTGAGAAAACCAAATTGAAATTGAGAAAACCAAGTTGAAATTGGGAACTTCCAAAATATAATTGAGAACTTCCAAGTTCAAATTAAGAAAACCAAATTGAAATTGGGAACTTCCAAATTGAAATTGATAAAACCAAATTGAAATTGAGAAAACCAAGTTGAAATTGGGAACTTCCAAGTTCAAATTGAGAAAACCAAATTGAAATTGAGAAATTTAAGTTTTATCCAAATTGAAATTGAGAAAGTGAAGTTTGAAATTGAGAAAACCAAATTGGCAACTCTTTTAAGACTCAGTCCGTACTCACCAATGTTGAATTGTGCAAGATATGTTCAACATACTACAACCTTTTATGAAAGAGCAATTAATTTAGAGGATATGCCAGTTGGAATGTAAAGATACAATTTTCTAATTTTTTACTTAAATTAAGTGTTTTTAATATAACGTAAGAGAATCATTTATAAAGTTTTTATTTATGTATGTATATATGAATTTTAAGTTGGAGAATTTTTACTTTTATATCCATTCATTTTTTTACTACATAGGACTAAAATATATGGAATAAAATATTTAAGTTTGAAGCATAAAAATTGGTTTATCTTATTTACTAAAAACCCAATTTTCAATATTAATTTTAATTTTCCTAACTTACAATTTAAATTTTAAAATTCATTCTCTCAATTTCAATTTGCATTTTCCCAATTTCAAATGTTAAATTACCAATTTCAATTTTTATTTTCTCAATTACAATTTGGAAGTTCCCAATTTCAATTTTGATTTTCTCAATATCAATTTTTATTTTCTCAATTTCAATTTGGAAGTTCCCAATTTCAAATGTAAAATTACCAATTTCAATTTTTATTTTTTCAATTTCAATTGAGATAAATTTTAAAATTTTAATTTTTTAATTCCCAATTTCAATTTTATTTTTTTCAATTACAATTTGGTTTCGTTTTCTCAATTTCAATTTTGATTTTCTCAATTTCAATTTGGTTTTCTCAATTTCAAACTTCACTTTCTCAATTTCAATTTGGATAAAACTTAAATTTCTCAATTTCAATTTGGTTTTCTCAATTTCAAACTTCACTTTCTCAATTTCAATTTGGATAAAACTTAAATTTCTCAATTTCAATTTGGTTTTCTCAATTTGAACTTGGAAGTTCCCAATTTCAACTTGGTTTTCTCAATTTCAATTTGGTTTTATCAATTTCAATTTGGAAGTTCCCAATTTCAATTTGGTTTTCTTAATTTGAACTTGGAAGTTCTCAATTATATTTTGGAAGTTCCCAATTTCAACTTGGTTTTCTCAATTTCAATTTGGTTTTCTCAATTTGAACTTGGAAGTTCTCAATTATAATTTGGAAGTTCTTAATTTGAATTTGGTTTTCTCAATTTCAATTTGGTTTTCTCAATTTCAATTTGGTTTTATCAATTTCAATTTGGTTTTCTCATTTTCAATTTGGTTTTCTCAATTTCAATTTGGTTTTCTCAATTTAAAACTTCAGTTTCCCAATTTCAATTTGCAAGTTCTCAATTATAATTTGGAAGTTCTCAATTTAACCTTAAAATGGTGTAGTGCTAATCGAACTCTTCGATACAGAATTCACCGTAATAATGATGCATATAGAAGAAGTATCAATGCTCGACAAAATTCTAGAAATGTATTTACACGCCAATCAATATCATCTGTCACGAGGCGTACATATTTGTTAAACAAAATATAGAGGCACACATCAAGGCTGTGGAATGAATATAATAACAGCGTAAAATGTGTGCATTTGTTGTGGTGGATTGTGGTTCCTGTCGAAAGTACGTTCCCTAGCGAAAGATGTTATTATAAATCAATTTTCTAATTTTACTAGTGCTTTCTTCTTGGCTGATGTATTTCCCTCCGAAAATAATCAATATGACTTTTGATTTACCTGCCATTCTGTAGTAAAATTGTGGAATATTCCGACATTGTGTTTGGTTAATGGTTTTAATTTTCCAACAATTCCAGAAGAATTAAAAAACTTGACAACTCTTGAAGAAAGATTTGTAGCTCCAAGGATACCGTTTATAAGAATAGTTTCAATAGGTTATAGCAGACATTGTGCAATACGTGACGCAGGTCTTAATGTACGTATTTCATTAGACAATACCCTGACCGTCCTTCCGACAACAGAGGACCAAACAGAAGTAATACAAGTATATTTAAAGCGAAGATTACAATACGATCATAGTTTTATCACAGAAACTATTCGCCCAGCAAAGATATTCAGAGCCGCACAATATTTTATTAATATGGAATTATATAGGAAGCATAATATTTCGGTTTATGATTGGTTGAAGAGCAGGCAATTCAAGGAAGAAATACCATTCGTTGCTAACAATGATGATAGAAACTTGGTTTAAGAACTTTCAAATATTGAACATATAGGTGAAGATGTTGATGAATTAAATCTTCAAGAGTCTCTTTTAGATAATTTAGCAGTTGAAAATTTGCCATTACATAGAATCTCCATTGATTTAAGATTTTGACCACATTTAGAACCCTTTTCCGTACAATGATTTTTCACAAATGTCTTATCCAACAATGCTTCTAAGGTTACTGATCTAACTCAACTAATTGGGAGCATAATTTGTGTAACGAAGTGGTATAGAATATTAAATGTGTATATATTTTATAATATTTAATTTACCAAAATTGCATCACGAATGTTTTTTTTAATATCATCAATTTTTTGCTTCTTCTCCTGTTCTGAAAATCCATCTACATGCAGTATACGCATTTGTTTGACTATTGTCGATTTCCCAGATTCACCGGCACCCAACAGTAGCAACCGATGGGTAGCACGATATAGTTGTTTATCTTTTTGCAATTGTTTAGAGATGGCATCGCTGCGTCGCTTTTGATTGCGCGTATCCTCTGCATTAATATCAGATTGTTTTGAACTGGGTGAACCGAAACAACCCATAGCCGACCACGGAATCCACCAGCAAGCTTCACGAACTTCTTGGCTACCGTCGGGAGACTCGATGCCTCCGTTTTCTCCGTTCTGAGCCAGTCTACAAAGGTACCTCTATTCTATATGAAGAATTCTCTTCACACACTCACGCACACTGTCTCTCTCCGTCTAACAATTTAAACCACAATACACATATGTATGTGTATGTTTATGTAGATAATTGCAGTTAACACCCTCCCCCCCCCAAAAATAATTGTTTACTCCTTTCTTTTTCTTTTTTGTACGTGGTTTAAATTTTATATATTGTATGCAGTATCTTCCCCCTTTACATATATTTGTTGTGCTTGATTTTTTTGGTTGCGATTTATTATTAAAATTTTTAGATTTGTCGTCTAACGTGGATGTGTTTATATATTATTTATATAGTTTTGCGGTTAATAACAATAAAAGAAATTGTTCTCTCTTAGATTCTTGTAGTCTGTAAGATCAGAGACGGAGTGTCACTCTCTTAAATACTTGGCGGCAGAATCTAAAGAAAATCTCAAGGGCCATATCGTACGGTCAAAGTTATCGTAAAAAGCACAAATATCGTATTTACCGAATTCGTTCCACTGACTTGTTCTATCGAATGTGGCTGGTTTTTTTTGATTTTATACAAATCTTAAGGACTCGCTTGATACGTTTCTGCAATAAAAAATTTTTGAAAAAAAAAAAACTTTGCAAAACATCAAGCAAACATGTATAAAAAATTTTTGAAAAAAAAAAAAACTGCAAAACATCAAGCAAACATGTATAAAGGGGCGAAAAGTGGAAAAGTGGGACGAAGAACGTAATAGAAAGCAGCCTTATTTTCATTTATTAATTACATATTCATTCATTCATAATATATGAAATTACATGCGTATAAATGTTTGTGATCTATGGAATTCCCTTTAAAAAACAACCCAAGTCGTGTACCACAATCACAAATATTTGTTTGCCTTGTATCAGAGACTTCAAATCAGAGACGGAGTGTCACTCTCTTAAATACTTGGCGGCAGAATCTAAAGAAAATCTCAAGGGCCATATCGTACGGTCAAAGTTATCGTAAAAAGCACAAATATCGTATTTACCGAATTCGTTCCACTGACTTGTTCTATCGAATGTGGCTGGTTTTTTTGATTTTATACAAATCTTAAGGACTCGCTTGATACGTTTCTGCAATAAAAAATTTTTGAAAAAAAAAAACTTTGCAAAACATCAAGCAAACATGTATAAAAAATTTTTGAAAAAAAAAAAACTTTGCAAAACATCAAGCAAACATGTATAAAGGGTCGAAAAGTGGAAAAGTGGGACGAAGAACGTAATAGAAAGCAGCCTTATTTTCATTTATTAATTACATATTCATTCATTCATAATATATGAAATTACATGCGTATAAATGTTTGTGATCTATGGAATTCCCTTTAAAAAACAACCCAAGTCGTGTACCACAATCACAAATATTTGTTTGCCTTGTATCAGAGACTTCAAATCAGAGACGGAGTGTCACTCTCTTAAATACTTGGCGGCAGAATCTCAAGAAAATCTCAAGGCCCTTATCGTACGGTCAAAGTTATCGTAAAAAGCACAAATATCGTATTTACCGAATTCGTTCCACTGACTTGTTCTATCGAATGTGGCTGGTTTTTTTTGATTTTATACAAATCTTAAGGACTCGCTTGATACGTTTCTGCAATAAAAAATTTTTGAAAAAAAAAACTTTGCAAAACATCAAGCAAACATGTATAAAAAATTTTTGAAAAAAAAAAACTGCAAAACATCAAGCAAACATGTATAAAGGGGCGAAAAGTGGAAAAGTGGGACGAAGAACGTAATAGAAAGCAGCCTTATTTTCATTTATTAATTACATATTCATTCATTCATAATATATGAAATTACATGCGTATAAATGTTTGTGATCTATGGAATTCCCTTTAAAAAACAACCCAAGTCGTGTGCCACAATCACAAACACTTGTTTGCCTTGTATGTGCAAACCATGGTATTCCCTTTGCTTTGCTTATAAGCATAGAAAAAGCAACAAAAGTAACATGCGTAAAAAACCAAGAGCAAAAAAAACCAATTCTTCACTATTTTCGGTCCTCAAAAAGCAACAACAGTACCCATGCGTAAAAAACTAGGAACAAAAAAAACCAATGCTTTGCTGTTTTCGGTCCGGTCTGCAATGTATTAGAATATTCACACGGACACAAAACCCCTTGCTTCCCGCATCTCTTTACGTATGCAGTTGCGAAATCTCGCAACATCGCCTTGAAGTGGTTGAAAAATCAAAATTTTAACAAATCTTCAACTCAGCTTTGCTATGTGCGCTATCGAAACAAAAGCATATTAAGTTCCTCCTAGCATATGTGGATTTATGGTTATATGCGCATGCAACTCATACACCACCACACTATATATAATAGAATAGACAAATAAATCATTAGTCCTTAACATTTATATATGTTATCTAAGAGCCGTCCACGTGTAATTGTAGGGACGTGCGCAAATAGGTCGACTTTACCCACTACACGTAATAATAATAACTAGAGCACAAAAGCTGTTGGCTTTTCAATCGTTTGTTTTTGTGACGCACGCGTCACAGAGTCATTTGCTCTGACTTTTTTCCGGACCGAAAATAAGCAAGAGGTTTTGTGTCCGTGTGAATATACTAATACATTGCAGGTTTACTTTGAATTTTTTCCGGACCGAATATAAGCAATATTCTAATACATTGCAAATTTCCTCATAATTTCTTCCGGACCGAAAATAGCGAAGCATTGGTTTTTTTTGTTCATAGTTTTTCACACATGTGTACTGTTGTTGCTTTTTGAGGACCGAAAATAGTGAAGAATTGGTTTTTTTTGCTCTTGGTTTTTTACGCATGTTACTTTTGTTGCTTTTTCTATGCTTATAAGCAAAGCAAAGGGAATACCATGGTTTGCACATACAAGGCAAACAAGTGTTTGTGATTGTGGCACACGACTTGGGTTGTTTTTTAAAGAGAATTCCATAGATCACAAACATTTATACGCATGTAATTTCATATATTATGAATGAATGAATATGTAATTATTAAATGAAAATAAGGCTGCTTTCTATTACGTTCTTCGTCCCACTTTTCCACTTTTCGACCCTTTATACATGTTTGCTTGATGTTTTGCAAAGTTTTTTTTTTTTCAAAAATTTTTTATTGCAGAAACGTATCAAGCGAGTCCTTAAGATTTGTATAAAATCAAAAAAACCAGCCACATTCCATAGAACAAGTCAGTGGAACGAATTCGGTAAATACGATATTTGTGCTTTTTACGATAACTTTGACCGTACGATATGGGCCTTGAGATTTTCTTGAGATTCTGCCGCCAAGTATTTAAGAGAGTGACACTCCGTCTCTGATTTGAAGTCTCTGCTTGTATGTGCAAACTGTGGTATTCCCTTTGCTTTGCTTATAAGCATAGAAAAAGCAACAACAGTACACATGCGAAAAAACCACTGTCCAAATGTCTGTAAGCATGTGTATTGTCTTGTGGAAAAAGCAACAACAGTACACATGCGTAAAAAACTAAGAACAAAAAAAAACCAATGCTTCGCTGTTTTCGGTCCGGAAAAAATTATGAGGAAATCTGCAATGTATGAGTATATTCACACGGACACAAAACCCCTTGCTTCTCGCATCTCTTTCCCCATGTACTTGCGAAATCTCGCAACATCGCCTTGAAATGGTTGAAAAATCAAAATTTTAACAAATCTTCAACTCAGCTTTGCTATGTGCGCTATCGAAACAAAAACACAATCGATTCCTCCTAGCATATGTGGATTGTATAGCATGTGCGGTTATATGCGCATGGAGCTTATACATCATAGGCAGATAAATCATTCCTCCTTAACATTTTTATATGTTGTCTAAGAGACGTTGACGTGTAATTGTAGGGACATGAGGCGTGTAAATAATGAATGAATATAATTAAATACATCAATTTGAATATGATTGTATAATTTTTACAAATATATATCCACTTATAGTGTACGAATTACATAAATGCAAGTTATGTTAACCATAACTCCTAGGCGATGTTGCGAGATTTCGCAAGTACATATGTAAAGAGATGCGAGAAGCAAGGGGTTTTGTGTCCGTGTGAATATACTCATACATTGCAGATTTCCTCATAATTTTTTCCGGACCGAAAACAGCGAAGCATTGGTTTTTTTTGTTCTTAGTTTTTTACGCATGTGTACTGTTGTTGCTTTTTCCACAAGACAATACACATGCTTACAGACATTTGGACAGTGGTTTTTTTCGCATGTGTACTGTTGTTGCTTTTTCTATGCTTATAAGCAAAGCAAAGGGAATACCACAGTTTGCACATACAAGGCAAACAAGTGTTTGTGATTGTGGCACACGACTTGGGTTGTTTTTTAAAGGGAATTCCATAGATCACAAACATTTACGCGTATGTAATTTCATATATTATGAATGAATGAATATGTAATTATTAAATGAAAATAAGGCTGCTTTCTATTACGTTCTTCGTCCCACTTTTCCACTTTTCGACCCTTTATACATGTTTGCTTGATGTTGTGCAAAGTTTTTTTTTTTCAAAAATTTTTTATTGCAGAAACGTATCAAGCGAGTCCTTAAGATTTGTATAAAATCAAAAAAAAACAGCCACATTCGATAGAACAAGTCAGTGGAACGAATTCGGTAAATACGACATTTGTGCTTTTTACGATAACTTTGACCGTACGATATGGGCCTTGAGATTTTCTTGAGATTCTGCCGCCAAGTATTTAAGAGAGTGACACTCCGTCTCTGATACAAGGCAAACAAATATTTGTGATTGTGGCACACGACTTGGGTTGTTTTTTAAAGGGAATTCCATAGATCACAAACATTTATACGCATGTAATTTCATATATTATGAATGAATGAATATGTAATTAATAAATGAAAATAAGGCTGCTTTCTATTACGTTCTTCGTCCCACTTTTCCACTTTTCGACCCTTTATACATGTTTGCTTGATGTTTTGCAGTTTTTTTTTTTCAAAAATTTTTTATACATGTTTGCTTGATGTTTTGCAAAGTTTTTTTTTTCAAAAATTTTTTATTGCAGAAACGTATCAAGCGAGTCCTTAAGATTTGTATAAAATCAAAAAAAAACCAGCCACATTCGATAGAACAAGTCAGTGGAACGAATTCGGTAAATACGATATTTGTGCTTTTTACGATAACTTTGACCGTACGATATGGCCCTTGAGATTTTCTTGAGATTCTGCCGCCAAGTATTTAAGAAAGTGACACTCCGTCTCTGATTTGAAATCTTTGGTAGTATTTATGTTTTTTTTTTACTATCATTTCTGCTGGCAGAATAAGTTAGAGCAGTAGAAAGAGAGATAGAGACAGAGTGTGCAGGAAAGCACTTTTTGGGATTTTCATTTTCTTATTGTATGCATGCATTCTAGAAACACTTATTTCTTACAATTTTTACAGATGATTTGTATGCATTGAACTTTTTGTATAGAATTGGAAATTATCGAGGACTGATTAATTTTTTCCAGTGAATTTTTCGTTTTTTTCAATCCACTACACTCTTTTCACAACTTTCTATGTATTCATTGAAAATCACTATTACCTTTATTAATATATATTACTTGTCAATGCAAGCACCATTTGTGTATCATCTCTGTTTTTAAATAGTGCGTGAGATTGACAATTTTATATATATCGTAATGAAATTATTTCTTTTTGTTTACGAGAGCATTAAAAAAACATAAATATAATAATAATAATATTATAATTATAAGTTAATTATTTATTTTTTATTATTATCGTTATTTGAATGGTACAATTTTAAGTTACTATAGGTGTCAACTAATAATAATATGGCCACTTGTGTTCTTATTTTTCTTTTCGTTCAAATAAACTAGTTTGTTTATCATTGACACTGCTCTATTAGTAATAATAAATTTTTTTAAATACTTGTCAAAAGTAATAATTTTGAACTAATGCCTAAATTAATGCATATCATATATATATATATTTGCTTCAACTTGTTAATATAAAAGTAATAAATAATATACAATTTTATATATTTATTAAGTTGTAAAAAAAAGCAATTCTTAATTGTATGAACTGAAATTTTGATACATACAAACTTGAGACTATATATATACATATATATTTTCTTAGAACAATATTAATAACAAATAGTTGCAGTAATTGTGTGTATTAAAAATATTTTTCCACTTTTTCGTTAACTTTGCGAATTTTTGATTTTCTTTGTTAAAAAAAAAAAACAAGTAAAAATATATTCGGTCAAGCCCGACCATCAAATACCCTCCTGTGATATATTATATTATTCAATTTTTTCCTTTCATAAATTAAAAGTTTTATTTTTTTGTACTGCTTTTAATGTTTTTCTTTTTTATACCCTGCACCACCCTTTGGAAAAGGGTATAAGTTTGTGCGCATGTTTGCCTAAACGGCAAATGCCACACCCATCTTTAATTATACCGATCGATTCAGAATCAAAATCTGAATCGATTTAACCATGTCCGTCTGTCTGTCTGTCTGTCCTCGTGTCTGTCCATCTAAATTTGTGCGCAAGCTACAGGTCGCATTTTTTGAGATATTTCGATAAAATTTAGTACAAGGACATTGTATTGGCTCAAAGGAGAACCCTATTAAAAATGGACCGAATTGGTCCAATTTTAGAACCCCTCCTCATATGATATCCTATTATTTTTTGAGATATTTCGATGAAATTTGGTACAAGGACATATATTGGCCCAAAGGGAAGCCCTATTAAAAATAGACCGGATTGGACCAATTTTAGAACCCCTCCTCATATGATATCCTATTATTTTTTGAGTTATTTGGATGAAATTTGATACGCGGAAAAGCATTGACCCAAAAATAAACCCTTTTGAAAATCGACCGGATTGGACCATTTTTAGAACCCCTCCCTATATAATTTTTTTTTTGATATCATAAACAAATAAAGAATAAAAAAAAATTCTGACTTATGTATCATTTTGAAATTTTTGAAAATACAAGTAGGTATAGAAAAATAAAATTTTTCATTTTTCAAAGAAAAAGAGAAAAAAATTAAAAGAGTCCCGGGATGCTACAGATGCCTCTCCTTTGATCACAGGGTTAAGGACTGCAGGGTTAAAGGAAGCATCTGCCGTTGATGTGGTGGTGAAGGATGCCAAATGCGCGGCTGCGCGAACAACATCAACTGCAGGAATTGTGCCTTTAGGGGGCTAAAGGCGGACCATCTAATGCTGTCATCGGCATGCCCGATTTATAGGAGCCTGGAGGCTAGGGTAGCAACAAGGCATTAAGATGCTAAGTTAAATACAACTTAATTGTAGAGGATGTTCGGCAGTTATAGCCGAACTTGGACAGACAATGACGGAAAACAACAGTAGAGTTGCATTATTGCAAGAGCCATATAGTTTCTCTGGCCAAGTCAGAGGACTGCCTGGCCATATGCGAATTTTCGCGGATGCAAGGTGCAATTCTGCTGTTGTTATAAACGACAATAGCTTGGATTGCGTTAGCGTTTTAGCAACAGATTTAGGTGTCTTAGTGAATGTAGCTGGAACATTTGGAAATATTTTCCTCTGTTCTAGTTACTTCAAATTCAATGAAGAAATTAGTCCGTATCTATCCTTCATGGATAGAGTCATTGACATAGTTGGCAATACTCCAGTAATAATTGAAGTAGATGCCAACGCATCCTCGGCACTCTGGCATAGTAAAATCTCTGGCCATGCCAGAAAGACTGTGCTAGATAGAAGATATGTCTTGTCCGAATATGTAGTTTCTAGGAACCTACACTTATTAAACGAGCCAAGCGATTTGTATACCTTTGACGGACCAAGGGGTACAAGTGACATCGACGTAACCTTTTGCAATAATACAGCTTTAAACCTTTTTAATTTCAGGTGGAGCATCATTAGGGATTGTGGTATTAGCGACCACAATCTAATAAGTATCAGAGTATCTAATTTGTCCAATGTTAATAATAACGAGTACATTGAACGCATCAAGCGATGACGAACCGCCGGAGCTAATTGGGATGCATTCAGTGTACTCATTGCCGATGCCTTTGCATAAATTACTGTTAGGGAATACTGAACGACTTAGGGAAATTTATAAGGAATCGTTGTGGTCATATAAAAGTCTGATTATACATACTAAATTAGAACACTGGCAGCAATTTGTCACGGCGGATAGCGAAAGTGTATTGACACCGGTTATTTTTCGCAAGAGTAGAAAATGGCACTTGTCACTATACTTTTGAAATCGCAGGACAAAGACAGAACTGACCCTAGTTCATACAGGGGCATGTCAAATTGTTTTATCCCATTCATGATGAAATGGACGTTCGAACTCTTACTGATGATTTGTATTTATTAGTACGTTGGTGCGATACTAACTTAATGTCATTAAACATTGCTAAATGCAAAAAAATGTCATTTTGTAGATCCATTCCAATCAATTATTCTTATTACATTAGCAACCATTGCCTTGAAAACGTAACTTCTTTTGTCGATCTTGGTGTTTTGCTTGACCCTAAATTGACATTTAATTTACATATTAATTCTATTATTAATAAGGCTAAAAGTACTTTGGGCTTTATCAAGAGGTGGTCGAAAGAATTTGATGATCCCTATATAACTAAAAATTTGTATACGGCGTTAGTTAGACCGACGCTGGAGTATGCGTCAATTGTATGGTCTCCTAGTTATTCCTGTCATATTAATTCTATTGAGTCTGTACAAAAGCAATTCCTTCTATTCGCATTACTTGGCTTGGAATGGGATGCATCCATACCTCTCAACCCATATGAAAACCGTTTGAAATTAATTATTCATTTATTCATTCATTTCATTTAGTGCTACAATTAAATAATTCAGCAACTTGATGTATACAAAAAAATAAGTATAGTAATTTTTAGTATAGAAATTATGAGAAAAAAGAAAAAAACAGCAACAACCGCAACACAACAACAACAACAACAGAGCAACAGCAGCAAAATATATACATATATATAAATATAAGTAAACACTGTATATAAATTAATACAAAAAGAAACAAAACAAAAATTACAAAGTAGCTTATATATTGTACAAAAAATAAAATTTGTACTAAAAATAATAAAAAGATAAATAGAATGTATACAATTCGAACATTAATACTAGAAATAATATCAATTCAAGAAATTCATTCATTTATTTAGAAAAAAAGAATTAGTTTAGAATTATATAGAGTTAGAGTTAGTTAGTTACATTATAATCCAACTAATTACAAAACTTATGAACTAAATATAATAATACAATTAGCTTATGTGCTAAGTTTAATTAGGAGTAAAAAATTAAAAGAAAAAAATTAATTATTAAATAATAAAATATATTAATATATAAAGATTTTTGTCAACCATTTACAAAATAGCATGTGTTGGCAAAAACAAATATTTATCCAATATAAGACCTTTTGTTAGCACATTTACAATAGAAACATGTACCAACAAAACCATCAGTCTGGCAACCGAAAGCGCGAACGTAATAGTATATTTCTAATAGTACCAATGTTATCTGTAGCCGGGTCAAAAAGATGATAGTTGTCATTAAACATTTTGCAAAGAACCCGGAAGGGGTTATGTAATTGGTAATTTGTGCGACACTGAAACAATTTACTTAGATTAAAGTGCCTAGTAAACCTATTGGGAATGTTAAAAGAGATCCTCTCAAGCAAAATAGGTGAACAAACAATACCTTTTATTATTTTTGCAACAAATATAACACCTAAAATTTTCCGCCTTTTTTCCAACGTTGTCAAATCAATGAGAAGAAGCCTATTCTCGTAGGGAGGAAGAATCCAGCTTGGATCCCAGCCTAAGTTTCTTAAAGCAAAAAGGAGAAAATTACGCTGAACAGATTCAATATGATCTATATAACATCTATAGCTGGGTGCCCAGACTACGCTGCAATACTCCAACGTAGGTCTAACAAGAGCAGTGTATAAACGCTTAGTTATATAAGGATCTTTGAATTCCTTTGACCATCTCTTCAAAAATCCTAATAGAGACTTCGCCTTATTTACAGCAGACTCGATGTGTAGATTGAATTTCAATCTAGAATCGAGCATAACACCTAAATCAAGAAAATTAGAAACATTTTCGAGCATGTGATTTTCAATACAATAAGATGAAGGCAGTGTTGAGGACCATGTGAAAGATAGCTTCTTACACTTTTTTAAATTTAGTTCCATACCGTTTACCTTACACCATATATATAATTTATTTAAGTCCAGCTGAAGCAAATTTGAATAGACTAAAGAATCGAAAGAGTAATATATTTTTACATCATCAGCAAACATTAATGTTTTTGAATACTTAATACATGTAGGAAGGTCGTTAACAAATAAAGTAAAGAGAAGGGGCCCTAAATGACTACCCTGTGGGACACCAGATATCACATTAATTTTACGAGAAAAGCACGAGTTGAATAAGACTTTTTGAGTACAACCTGTAAGATAGTGATAGAACCACGAACACATATTTTCAGGGAACCCTATACAACGTAGTTTAAAAATTAAATGTTTTGAATCAACTCGATCAAAAGCCTTAGAAAAATCGGTATAAATTACATCAGTTTGCTTATGTTCAGAGAATGCATGAAATATGTCACCAGTTAATTCTAGTAAGTTCGTAGCCGTAGACCTGCCTCCAAAAAAGCCCATGTTGATTTGACGAAAGTATAGTTTTTATCATAGGAGTAATTCGATTAGTTAATAAGGACTCAAAAAGCTTAGATAAAACGCTTAATTTGGCTATCCTTCTATAATTTTCAATATTGATTCTAGAGCCACTTTTATAAAGTGGGATAATAAAGCTGTGTTTCCAAATAGCTGGAAAAAAACCATATGATAAACATTTGTTGAAAATTCGAGTCAGTGGAGGAGTTAGGATATCAGCACAAGATCGAAGAATACAGGATGGTAACCCGTCGGGACCAGGTAACGTGGAAAATTTTATTTTGGACAGACTGTGACAAACTTCATCTTCGGTAAATTGAATGGATGGAAATATATCGAAATTATTTATGGGATAAGGATAATTGTCAATGTTAATACTAGTTTGAGAATAAGACTTTTCGAAAAAGTCAGCAAATAAGTTTACTATATCGGAGGGATTCGAAGATTCTGAATTACCATACCGCATTAAAGAAGGACAACATTTAACTTTACGCTTAGAATCGAAAAACTTGTAAAATACCCTAGGTTCAATTAATAATTTTACTTTCATACTTTGAATATATTGATTATAATATTTATTTTTGAGAGAGTTGAATTCATGTTTAATTTGGAATAATTAATGTAGTCCACGGTGGAACCACTAAGCTTAAACTTTTTAAATAGTCTGCTTTTTTTGTTACGGATAATCCTCAGATGTTTATTAAACCAAATAGGCCCGTTTGATGAAGAAGAAGTCGATTTCGTTGGTACAGAAGAAGAAATAGCAGAAAAAATGGCGTTATATAATAGTAATAAAGACCCGTCAATGTTATTATAATTTAAATTCCAGTCGACAACAGATAACAGACTTCTCAGTTTACACCATTTTAAGGTTAAATTGAGAACTTCCAAATTATAATTGAGAACTTGCAAATTGAAATTGGGAAACTGAAGTTTTAAATTGAGAAAACCAAATTGAAATTGAGAAAACCAAATTGAAATTGAGAAAACCAAATTGAAATTGAGAAAACCAAATTGAAATTGATAAAACCAAATTGAAATTGAGAAAACCAAATTGAAATTAAGAACTTCCAAATTATAATTGAGAACTTCCAAGTTCAAATTGAGAAAACCAAATTGAAATTGAGAACTTCCAAATTGAAATTGAGAAAACCAAATTGAAATTGATAAAACCAAATTGAAATTGAGAAAACCAAATTGAAATTAAGAACTTCCAAATTATAATTGAGAACTTCCAAGTTCAAATTGAGAAAACCAAATTGAAATTGAGAACTTCCAAATTGAAATTGATAAAACCAAATTGAAATTGAGAAAACCAAATTGAAATTAAGAACTTCCAAATTATAATTGAGAACTTCCAAATTATAATTGAGAACTTCCAAGTTCAAATTGAGAAAACCAAATTGAAATTGAGAACTTCCAAATTCAAATTGAGAAAACCAAATTGAAATTGAGAAAACCAAATTGAAATTAAGAACTTCCAAATTATAATTGAGAACTTCCAAATTATAATTGAGAACTTCCAAGTTCAAATTGAGAAAACCAAATTGAAATTGAGAACTTCCAAATTCAAATTGAGAAAACCAAATTGAAATTGAGAAAACCAAATTGAAATTAAGAACTTCCAAATTATAATTGAGAACTTCCAAATTGAAATTGAGAAAACCAAGTTGAAATTGGGAACTTCCAAGTTCAAATTGAGAAAACCAAATTGAAATTGAGAAATTTAGGTTTTATCCAAATTGAAATTGAGAAAGTGAAGTTTGAAATTGAGAAAACCAAATTGAAATTGAGAAAATCAAAATTGAAATTGAGAAAACGAAACCAAATTGTAATTGAAAAAAATAAAATTGAAATTGGGAATTAAAAAATTAAAATTTTAAAATTTATCTCAATTGAAATTGAGAAAATAAAAATTGAAATTGGTAATTTTACATTTGAAATTAGGAACTTCCAAATTGAAATTGGGAAAATAAAAATTGATATTGAGAAAATCAAAATTGAAATTGGGAACTTCCAAATTGTAATTGAGAAAATAAAAATTGAAATTGGTAATTTAACATTTGAAATTGGGAAAATGCAAATTGAAATTGAGAGAATGAATTTTAAAATTGGAAAATTTTAAAATTTAAATTACAAGTTAGGAAAATTAAAATTAATATTGAAAATTGGGT